>JACXIL010000275.1:300345-585254 GCA_014737365.1 Bombus soroeensis | reverse complement strand
GTGGCCATCAGGGTAGTGAGGGGCTTCCGCACCATTTCGACGGCGGCGGCGGCGGTGCTCGCCGGTCTTCCCCCGTTCGAGTTGCAGGCTCTGAGGTGTCGCGAGGTCTATCTCCGCACCCGGGGTCTGTCGGACGGGGGCGGCCCGGCGAGCGCCGACGTTAGGGTTCAGGCTCGGCGGGACCTACTCGACAGATGGCCATTCTACATAGATGCCCAAATAATAAATCCATTAATCGAATTATTGAACAACACAGCAGAAAAAGAAAACTATAGTATAAAACAATTAAAAATGGACCAAGTAAAAGTTCAAACTAACACCCCAGAAACTTTTAGAAAAGTGACAAAAGCACTAAAAGAGAAAAACCCCGGGTATCACACCTATCAGCTCAAAACTGATAAAAGTTACAAAGCAGTAATCAGAGGATTACACCCAAAAACAAACACAAACATATGCGAGGAACTGGCTAAAATTGGACACCAAGTAAGAGCAATAAACAACATAATCAGATACGATACTAAACGACCATTACCGCTATTTTTAATAGAACTTGGACCTAAAAATAATAACAAAGAAATTTTTTAAATTGAAAAAGTTCTAAACACAATAGTAACAGTGGAGCCACCCAGACAAAAAAAAGACATACCACAATGCATACAGTGCCAGCAATATGTACACACGAAAAACTACTGCAACTGCAACCCGGTGTGTGCCAAATGCGCAGAAAATCATCTAACAATAAATTGTCCATACACAGGAAAAATAAATGAAGTAAAATGCTACAATTGTAATGGAAACCACCCTGCTAGCTACAAAGGCTGTGTAGTCAGAAAACAACTGCAACGTAAACTGTTTCCGCCGCTTCGAAACAGGACATACAATAACTTCCACGCGCAACAGGACAGCACAGAAACTGAGACAACACCAAATTTACAGCATGTAACGAACATTAACCACAGTAACACCAACACCTTTGGCAGCCGAAGCTATGCGCAAAAAAACACCGAAATGCTAACAAAAATGATAAGCGAACAAAACGCAGTCCTCAGACAGCAAACGCAACAAATCACAGTCGTGCTACAACTACTTACAAACATGCTAAGCAAAAAATAAAAACGGACACGCTGAAAATAGCTGCCTGGAACTTAAACGGCCTACAACAACGGGCCCTAGAAACTAAAACATTCCTGTATAACAACAATATCGACATATTACTTGTTTCAGAAACACACTTCACTCTAAAATGCTACATGAAAATACCGTACTACACCATATATGATACCAAACAACCCTCAGGAAATGCACACGGAGGGACCGCAGTGATAGTAAGAAACGATATTAAACACCACTTACACAGCCAAGTTAGAAACGAATATATACAAGCAACCACCGTTACAGTACAAACTAGCAACAACCACTTCCAGTTGTCAGCAGTATATGTACCACCGCGACACAAAATGACATCATAAATGTGGGAAGAGTACTTTCAACACTTAGGTGACAAGTATATCGCAGCGGGAGACTACAATGCAAAGCACACGCTATGGGGATCAAGAATTACTACACCTCGAGTTATCCACAGGAAGACCGACATACTGACCTACTCGATATTGCAGTTACAAAGGCAACTAAACACAAATAAACTAAAAATATCACCCAGCCTCGAACTTAGCTCCGATCATACACCCATAATAATTGCATACAGAAACAAACCAATACTCTATAGTAATCCAGAGACACTATGCAATAAAACCACCAAATGGCAAACTTTTAAAGAAATAAACGAGGGCAAAATCAACTGCAACATCCCATTGAAAACACCCGAACTCATCGAACAGGCAGTAACAATATTGACAGAAACTATCTAAGAAACAGCATGGGCAACCACTATATCTGAACCAACCAACAGATAATCAAAAATAATCCCGCCAGACATCCTTGAAAAAATCAGAGAAAAAAGAAAAGCGAAAACGAAAAAGACAAAATAAAAGAGCACAACAATAACGAATTCACAAAGTTCATAGAGACACTCTCTGCACACGACAACACCAACTACTCCCTATGGAAAGCCACGAAAAAAATAAAGAAGTCAATAAAACCAGTCCCAACAATCAGAAAAGCAGATAATACATGGGCAAGAAGCAACGAAGAGCAAGCTGAAGAATTTTCCAACCACCTTTACAACACATTTACACCACCTAATATCAACAAGAGCAACCTCAAATGTCATACGGACGAGGATGCGCAAACCACTAGTACCTCAACTGACAATCACTACATCATACCTAAAAGAACAGCACAAGAAATTAGAAACATAATCGAGAAAACAAAAAACAATAAAGCACCAGGAATCGACCTAATCAATGGTAAAATCTTGAAAAACCTTCCGCCAAAAGCGATAAGACTAATGACAATAATATTCAATGCAGTACTAAAACTCCAATACTTTCCCAAGCGATGGAGGCTGGCACAGATCATTATGTTACCTAAACCAGGCAAAGGCCTACACCAAACTGCATCTTACAGACCAATATCACTACTTCCTGTGTTTTTCAAAATACTAGAGAAAGTAATATACGACCGCATAAAACTAACAATAGAGAAAGAAAAATTAATACCAGACCACCAATTTGGATTCAAAAACAAACACTCTACGATAGAGCAAATGCACAGGCTCATTAACGAAATAATAATAGCATTGGAAAACAAACAATACTGTACAGCTCTCTTTATGGACATCGAGAAAGCATTTGACAAAATAAACCACGAAAGCTTACTACAAACAATCAGGAAACAATTTCCGGAGCAAATATACCATTTAATAAAATCTTACTTAAACAGCAGAACCTTCGTAATAAAAGCCAAGGACACCTACTCTGAAGTTAAAGCTATCAAGGCAGGGATTCCGCAAGGAAGCGTCTTAGGGCCAATACTATACACACTATACACGGCCAACATACCAACAACTACCAATAGTAAAATTCTGACATTCGCGGACGACACAGCTGTACTAGTCAGGCACACTAACCCAGAAACAGCAGTCACATTACTTCAAGAACGTATCACAAAAATAGAAAAGTGGCTGGAAGGCAAACAAATAAAAGCAAATCTCAATAAATGCAACCATATTACATTCACACTGCGAAAACAAATACCACCAAACATCCTACTGAACGGCACGCACATAAAGTAAACAAGGCAGGTCAAATAACTAGGACTCCACTTAGATGCACAACTCACATGGAAACAGCATATTAAATCAATAATGGACAAAATACAGACAACAAGGAGATAAATGCATTGACTAACAAGTCGAACATCCAAATTAAGCATAGAAAATAAATTAAAAATATACAAAATGGTCATAAAACCAATCTGGACATACGGAATACCACTAAGGGGGACAGCAACAATGAGCAATATAAACAAAATAGAGACGATGCAAGCTAAAATTCTTAGAACAACAGTGAACTCCCCATGGTACGTTAGAAACGATGACATACGGAAGGGCCTGGGAATACCAATGGTCATAGAGGAAGTTAGCAGATACGCAGTAAAATACAAAGATAGAATTGGGGTTAGGTCTGAAAATTGCTTAAAATAAGCTCTAAAGCGACGGTGTAGATAATTTTTGTCTTATTTTCGTAAGATAAAGTTCTATCCTGGAAAGAGAAATATTAATTATAGAATAAAGTTAGCAATAAAACTCTTCTCATTTAATCTCATTTTAAAAGATAAATAACTCACTTTTTTGCTTTCCCTTCACTTTAGAACTGTTTTCAATTATTGGTGAAACTGTAGAAATACTGCTTATCTTTCTATTTCAATGATTTTTTGATTCCTTGTATAAATCGATATTTTGAACAACTTCCTCTTATATAGATATTCGCAGAGAGCTACCGGTACCATATTATTACCTATAGTTGTGCATCTGTAGTAGCATATGCGTCCATATTGGTTGCCGGTCGTTTATCTTTTATTTATAAACGAGGGTCGGGCAAGCTTAAAGACACCCCGTGTATAACGTGCATATGCGAGGCTGTAAGAGTCTGTTACAACTCATAATTCAATTAAATTAGAATATCATCAATGTATTGGATTCTGGGTTTGGAATGGATCTTTCAATCCGACCGCCGTGAATTGGCTGGCAATGCTATCGTAAAATAAGAACAATTATTTTATCAATTATTCATTCGTCTACTATTTTTATAATTAATTTGTTATTATTTTACGCATGTGTCGAGAGCCACCTTGTGATGTGCAAATGCTGTTTGTAAATTGAAAGACCTGCACGAAACTGTTCACTGAGAGGTCATTAATTAAAACGATACTTCACTCCACGAATGCTTGTAGTTTATAGTTCAAGATCTCGCACTGGATTATCAACTGATTATTACGACCGATGGACCGATTCTTTCTCTATGAATGCTTGAAGATGTTGACGAGTCGGGAAATGCAGATGGTCTATTCTCTCCGAATGCTGAGAGATTAAAACAGTTCTTTACTCCACGTCTGGTACAGAAGATGTTAACGATTCAAAGGTACGGACGAGATTCAGCTAATCGAATTTTCGAATAGCCTTCGAATGATTGAATGAGACTGATTCTATGATTGGTGTTCATGGTTGAACGTCTCAAATGAGACTATTGGACGTCATGTTGGAATCGGAAGCGCGTCCAACAAGATTCGAAATGGAAGTCCAGAAGTATACACACCGATTGGTTGTCACCAAACACAAGAAAAATGGTGAACCCGTGCGCTCGAACCGCGAGAGGTCTTTGGCGGGAAGCGCCTAAGAGATACCTGAAGGAGAGTGAGGCTTCGATATTAATTACATAAGGATCGTGATAATTGCTTCCGTTGGCTCTCGCCCGATCGGACTATTACAAACTGCTAAATTACTCTTCGGAAATAATTGCATTTATGACGCACTCGATCATCAAAACTACGATCAACATGGAAAAATAAAAGTACTGCCACTAATGTTGAAAGGAATCATATAAACATAAATCATTATGATTAAAATGATATGATGAAGATAAATAAATAATTGCGCAGACAAAAAAATCTAAGATCTGTTATTTTTCAATTTGTTGTTTCATGATAAAAAATATTCGCCTGAATATTTATAATGAATGTTAGTCTGGATGTTTATGCATTTATTTTATTTTTAAATGTGCAAAAATATACGCATATAATTTTCAAAAATTTATAAAGCATTTAAAATAAGGTTATAATATTTAAAGGTATTTAGTTTCCATTTCCTTAGTTATATTCATAAAAATTCGAAATTGTATAAATGTATCTATTTACAATTATACAAGCAATTTAATCATTAGATCAAAGATGCAAATATATTGTAGAGGAACATTCTACATTCTTCTTCATTCTACATTCGCACCGTAGCACATCAAACAGTGATGATACGATTAGATCGGTCAACATCTTTTGGTACTTTTGACTTTCCAACTTATGAGCCTGTAGTCGTTAACAATTTCCGGCGTCGATGATTGATAATGATATGCACGTAAGCACTATGACGAATATCGATTTCCAATCGTAGCTCTGATGAGTTCCTCGAGTTTCTCAGAAGCTTGCACAAAACTTTTCATATCGTAGTTTTAGTTTAAACGAATGAGATCCTAGAATATAAAATTAATTTTTTCTTCCACAACAATAAAGTACGATTAAATAACAAAATATATGCATTTATAATGATGAGTAGTAAAAAGTTAATAAGTGCAAGATAAATGAAAAGTCATTTTAAACAGAGATACATTTCCAAATAAAGTTCTTTTTTAGTCTTCAGGAACTAAAGAAGTTCTATCTCCCTTCTTGACTTTTCGTTTACTTTATTGATGAAGTTTGCTGCACGCTCATTTTGCTGCGAGAATTACAGAATTGTTAGACTTTAATGAATCGTAAAAAATTTAAAAAAAAAGGTATCTACAATACTTTCATAATTGAAAATTTATAAAGATTCTATTCATACAATTCATATAACACATTCAGTTTGTGGGCTCTATTTGAAAATATTATTTATGAAGACAGCAGGGAAGGCAATAAATTATATCTTTCGTGTTTTATAGCAGAATACTTTTAAAATTCAATATACTATCAACCAAATGTTAAAACATATTATTAAAATCGTATTTTTCTTTCATCTAATCCCATATTTATTGGCTGTCATAACACTAGCTGTATCAATAATTTTTATTTTAAAACTTCATGAATATATATATATTTATCTATTTATACAAAAATTATATCTTCGGACATTACAGATTATTCCTATTTTTAACTATGCCCTACTGACTATACCTTTGTGGAGACTAATCCCCCCTCCTCCCCGCCCCGTTCTGGCATTCTGAGACAAATTGAACCAGGACCAGTTTGTGCGAAAGTACATACACAAAATATCGAAACGATGAAACATACGTATGTCACACTGCTTTGCTAAGGCTCTTGTGTGTCAAGAACACAGCACGGCTTGTATTGTGTGGGTACGGACAAAACACGTAGTAATCAAATGCACTTACTTTATAATTGAATTTCAGACGGGAGACGAAGAAAGCGATTCTCATCTTAGGGGATAGAGGGAGAAGAAAATATGGGTAAAGGAGACAAGAGGGGTATCGCGCAGCGTAGCGATGGTGAGTATTTATTTAATGTTAACTAAGTGATAATGGGATGCAATTTTCGTACTTTAATGATTGTGCCTGTCATTTCAATATCATATTTTTAATATCTAGCCTTATACAGAACCTTGACATCTATCACGATTATCTCTCTCGTAATAAATTTAACGAAAACACTAGATAAACTGTCGAATAAGTACCTTTTCACCGATTTCGATGCCCTTGAAATATATTGTCAAGATCATCATTCTGAATAATTTTTTTTTCTATATATATAATGGATGCTCGGTCTTGGTTTTCGAGTTATACACAAAAGAATAATCAACCTTTACGATCGTATTAATTTTATACAAAGGTGACATACTGATGATAAAATTAATTTTCATTAAACGAACAGTAATACGTAATATAATGGGAGATTATAAATAATAAACAGAATCAATTATTTTTTAAACTTTAACTATACGTAACATTATAATATAGTTTTATTTTATATAAAAATTATATTTTATACAAAAATTATATTTTATACTGTTACATCGTATATCTTTCATAGTTTTGTCCAATGTGAAGTCATGATTTTCGAGAATATGTATTGCAAAAATATTTAGTTTGGTGTATTCCTCCCTTAATTTTTCGGTTGGAACGTATCAACAATCTTTGCTCTTAATATCTTTATAGTGGCGTAATATACAGTTTGCCATTAATCCTTCCCTCTTTATTTGAAAACGATTGTCTTCCTGGTTTTCATTATTTTCTTCTATTTCACAGTTACTCAAAAATTCTAATTGCGTCACTCATCTCTATATGAACTGTATCACTGTCAAAAGTATTTTCAAAACAAATCAAAATAAAATTCATTGTCACTACTTCCAATTTCACGTTTTCCGCAAATTTTCTTTTTGTCATTTCAGAGTATTCTTTTCCAGATATTTTAAAAGACGAAAATTTTTAATTACGCTTAATGAAACTTATAGAGTCTTATTAAGAATCTATGTATCTCTGAAACGGTCGGCTTGGTGTAATATGCGATCAAAATAATTGTTTGCTTTAGTGACTGAGAGCAAACATATGACCGCAAAGGGTTAAAGTATTATTGTCTTTATCGTAATCTAAACTAAATTGATCTCATTTATATAAATTTCATTATTCTTTATTAATAGCATATTTTGATACATTTCTTTTATCCCTTGGATGGTCTTTGATGATCATTCATGATTAATAAAATCTGTTCGAACATCCATCGCGTATTGGAAGCTAGAATTACCGTGTTTTACTTTTGTGCTAAACTATGGAATCTAAAATATGACACAGTAGGGACTAACTATTAGTGATGGTCGACTACTACCATTAATGACATTAACTAAGAGAGAAGAATAACTATGAAACTTATTCCTAAAGGCAACCAATCCTCAGTTATCTTTTTCAGTGCGTCCGTAACGCAATATGTCCTTAACGCGGGGGTGTAAAAGTTGGTCACTGGTGAATGGAGATTTGACAATAGCGTGGTAGATGCCATCAGATCAAACAATCGGCACTTTGAAGTACCGAGATCTTTTGAGGCATGACTTTATAATATGTGATAAACTTAAACGAAATAATAACTAATTTCTAATAGATAGAATTTCACTAAAAGTTTTACAGTATAGTTGCTGCAGGCCGGCCTGTTAAAGAAAGTACTAAACCATGAATGAACTGAAGATCTACGATGTTGGCCGTATCATAAAGTCACCCCATTGCGTTTCCTAGCAATATTTCACTATAATTGTTAGAATGATTTTGATAATTTACACGAACTGTAGTTATGTTTTAAACAGAAATGAGAAACATAGGTATACAGAATAAAACTTTCATAAATGAATACATTCTACGAAAATACAGAATGATCCTCACAAATTAATATATACGTTTTATCCTTATTCAGAATATATCTACGAACTCAGTTTCCAAAATGAGCCTGTTTAATATACTTAAAATATTAACTAATTATAGTCAATATTCTAATAGATATTAATGCGCTTTTTTGTTATTGTTAAATATTTCTATAATAACTTGTATTAAAACTTTCGAGTGTAAGTATTAATAATCAAATAATAGTCGAGTGTGCATCATTAATGAAATATATGCACGAATATAAATAATTACATGAAATAGAGCGAAAAGTTATATGAATGCGAAATAAGTTCGACAGTGACAAATATCATTAACTTAAGGTTGTACTTACTGCGCGAAAATGAATCGACACCGAAATGCTTGAGACTAACTGCTTCTATTAGTTCTCTTATATAAATAATAGACATATTGTTATACTAAAACATATAGCTTATATTCTGTGTAATAATCTTTTGCGTCCTTTATAATAGTTTAACTAGTACAAAATTTGATAGTATATTTTTAATGAAGGTGATACTTTAATTTTACTATTTTAAAGTAGAATATTTAAGTGATTATAAATTATAAATAATAATTTTTACATGCATTCTTTTAATAAATAGATATAACAATAAAGTTTGTACAAAATATATACTAAGTAACATAGACTAGAAATATATGTGAAATACACAAAATGAGGATACAGATATTTCTAATATTGTACGTTATTTAACATAAGCCTTTTATGAATTATTCAAATGAATTAAACTTTACGATTTGTATACTTTGAAATTATTCAAACCTTAAAATATTTTTCTATTTCTATTTCTATTGTAAGAGAACTACATATATGGACATTAATCTCGAGAATTAATATTCTTTGGAATTTTAAATTACTTAAGATTTAAAACAAAATGATTTTGTGTGATAAAACTAGCCAATCCTAAATTTTTCAGTGACAGTGCACTGCCAATAAATAAACCATTTATTAAATTTAAATTTTACTCTATAAAGATATCGAAAGAAACACTAGTTATTGCGTATTGGTGTTTGCAAAATTTTGTTTCCAGATGAGATTTTTTCTTGCTAGATACGAGTAGTGTTCGAAGAATCTATTTCGATCTTTAAAGCGCTATAGTAAATATTCCGCATGTAGATATATAAGTTTATGGATAGTATCAAGTATAAGAAAGAAATTCTTCTTCCACTTTTTCCGAAAGAAATAATTCTTCCACTTTGGGAACTGTTACTTTAATAAATTTTTTAGTAGCAAAATTCAGAGAAATAAAATATTCTTTAATAGAAGGAAAATTATGGTTATCGTTGAATACAAAACTGCATTATAGTATTATTTTTAAATGTATGTGCCCATTCACTGTATGTACCCATTTCACTTATATTATTTTAACATAGCATGATCAAAATTATATTATTTTTCATTGTTTAATTATATATGGAACACAACACATACTGCACATTTAATAACTGCGCATTTTTCGTTATTAGTGTCATTTCTATTACAATTCCAATTCTTATGATGCGCATTTGAAATCACCTATTAAAATTGTATAATTCTTTTTACCAAGGTTATCGATAATTTCATCTCCTTATGTGTAATTTATAAAAATGTTATTTTTAGTGCTCTGTAGCATATAATAAAATCAATTATATGTTTTTGTATTTTCATGCAATTTTTACTTCTTATTTTCAAAATCTAGAGTAGCGATTTCTAATTTCATCTATTCATTTTTTAGAAACTATAACCTGACAATTTAAGAAAAGAATGAATGTACAATTCACTTTAACTGTGGAAGTAGAATGTATTACAAAATAATTTCTTAATAAATCATATGATATATTATACAATTTTATTTTATAATTATTATATAAAACTAAAAATAAATTTTATAATTATAGTATATAATTATATAATTCTTCTATAAATTACTTTTAAAAAATTGCATTTTTAGTTAAATATGATACAGTTTAAATTAAATAGGATTATTCAATGGTAGACGAGTGTAGAAACAAATTCAATACGATGATAGAGGACAAAGCATTTGTTATTCATCGTATGTGCACTATAAATTGCACAATATGAGCTAGCAACAAATTTCAGTTCTAAAGGGGAGTAACTAGTAGTAAATAGAAGAAAAATCAGTTTGGAATCATTGCAAAAGTTTTGCTTTCGACGTGTCAGAAACAATTGTTGCAGTTCCAATTCGATGTTATCCCTGCTAATGAATGCAAAGCGAGTTTGTGTAAGTATATACGATCTACAAATGTACATGTTTGTACATGCACGTATTTATTTATACATTCTCATCGCGATTTGTCTTCAACAGAACATTGGTGACCCGTTCGAATTTCAAGCTGAAAAATAATTTATTTCTTACGTGTATTAGGTGACAGTTTCAAAAGATCGCTTTAGAGAGACGCCGTTTACGTGAAAAATGTACATGATTGGAAAATTGTACAGCATACATTTTTAATGTTTTATGAAAGTTGGTTTAGCTGAATTATTTCTGAAAATTTTATCGGAATAGAGATATTTAATTTCAAACAAAACAAAATTTTTAGGAACTTCTAGAAACCAGAAATTGAATGTCTTATCTTTATTTATATTCACGCAGCATCGAGTAATTTTCCGTTATGCAAGTATGCAAGTACTTTTACAAATATTAAATATCGATGACACTACATTATACTTGTTATCCACTGAATTAACCTTGAGAGAGAGAGAGAGAGAGAGAGAGTTGTGTTTGAATGCGCGATGAACAATCAACAACACCAAAGGTTGTACTTATTCGAACGATGAGAAAGTTTTCGAATTGTCTCCGACTTGTGAGACAAGATTTATGAATAATTGCTACAAAGAAATATACGATACGATACGATTGCTGCAACGCGATGTACAAATGTAACACTACTCCGTAAACGCGTGCTTGCAATTGAAAGACCCGCACGAAATTATTCACTAATTGTTTGCTGACTAAAAGGATATTTCACGAATGCTTGGAGATACTGCTTATAGTTGGAGATATAACACAGGATTGTCAATTGGTGTAAAGCCTCGTTCTCTAAAATAGCCTCTTGATTGCAAAAGTGAGCGTTATAAATGACTCACAAAAATCCTCATGTTTTTATTTCTTCGAGCGGAACATATTGTCATTAGCAATATTGTATTATATACAGTAGTTACGAAAAGTATTTCGTACATATCCTTATTTTCCAACGAAACGTTTTTCTTTAGCAACATCTCAATCTTACATCTCAATCTCACAGTATCAAGTTTTTGTAGTCATGAAAATATTACTAAATGACACGAAATTTAATATACTTGAAAGTAATGAATATAAATTCTATATAATAAATACAATGATGCAGAAATGCTTTCTGTAGCCTGACCATTGTTACTATTATATACTGTTATTAATTAGTAGTGAACGTAGTAGTTCTTAATTGTATTGTTATTCCTAACTCAAAATTTGTATTTAGAACAAGGTAGGAAAACTTTTCTTACAGTATTTTCTAAATTAACGTTTGGATAACTCAGCTATCTACTTATACAAATTGTTTAATTAACATATTCTCCAATGCTTGGTAGAATTTAGTAGAAAAACATTCCATCATTTCAGTATTCGAAGATCAAATTGATCGAGAAGTTTTTTTTTAAACTACACAAACAATTGGCTTTAACATGGAATTATACTCTGATTTCAAATAACTTTTCCGAAATCGTTCACAATTATACTTAGTACAATGTAATGGAAAAGATAAAATAAGAAAATTAAATTATTTCAGTATTATTGCTATATAGAACAGAACGCTGGAGGTATATCAGTTGACCGATAACCGTGAATATTTTGAATTTCCACACAATAGATAAAGTGAGCTTTATTAAAGTTTTAGAATATAACATGGGCTGAATTGATTAAGTAAGTTAAGTAAGTTGAGAATTTTAGAAAACCTGTTAATTTAAGTTTCTGATAATTTGAACTTTAGATGTAACTTATATGTATACACTATTAGCTATAAATTTGAGATCATATATGTTTCATGAATCTTAAGGATTGAACCAAAAAAAAACCAGTCATTATCAGGATTTTGTTCTGTTACATAAAAAATCATCTCCTTTCTGAATGTAACACGATTTTGGAATCACTTCATATACTTATGTACATATGTATATAAATGCGCAGAATGGCTCATGAAATATTTGAATACTTTACATAAACAAATTTTGTATCCATGTAAATTTTGAAACCAATTTGAAAATGTAAATATATATATATATATATATATATCCAATTTCATAACTTATGCAAAATTATGTACTGTATAACGAAAAGAGTACAATTCGATGTCATTAGTTTTTACGAATGGGCGCGTAAAATATATGCGAAGGTCAACCAATTTAAAAAAAAATAAAATCATATTTCTTTACACATTGATCCATACATCTCATTATACATATATATATATATATATAAAAACGATAACGACAATGGTCTTAGGTTCGATAACGAATCCGCGATCAACGGGATAACAAGTGTACTTTATTCCGAAGTCTAAGTCAAACTCTTTGTCACAGCGTGAAGTATGAACTCGATTGCCAATCGATGCTAAGTAACTCCTTGATCAGATAGTGCAAGAGAGAATGTCCTTTCCGTCGCAATGATGCTGCTGAGGAAAACTATGATGAGGTGTATCTAAGGACACGAGATCATCGGATTCGTCGAGAAAAGCCTTCGTTCGGAAAGTGAGGGAAACGGACGTTGCCGTTAATTGGCTAATTTCTATGTTGGTGGTTAGAAAAGGATGTTGACCACCCTCGAGAAAAAGTTGTTAGCGGGAAGCGTCGTTCCTGAGAAAGGCAAATTTCCCGTATCTTCCCGTAGTTAGGGCAAAGGCTGTTTGTCCGTTTGAAGGGCTTTAGTTAATTAAATCCTAAGATTTATAGCGGGTCCTGAGGCTAGCTGGACATGTACTGTGGAGATGCATCGACATCTGGAAATCATCCGACCCGAAGTATAGGGTCCGCGCGTGGCTAGCCATAGGACAGATAAGATAGTGACAACAACAGATAATAAGATAAGGACATGTTTACTGTCCAATGTCGCTACAACTATTTCTTTTAAGGGGAGCTATACAATTACTCCATCCCTTTGTTAGACAAAACGCTTATCCCGTGACCGCGGACACGTTCGGCGACTGGTTGTCGCCTCGAGCCCAAGCTCATTTTACAAATCTTGAAAAAAATATATTCGGATTGGGTCGCTGACAATTATTTAATTACGGCTATGGTGGAATCTAGACTAAAGCATTAGGGAATCTTCCCAAAACTCCAAAGGGAGGCGCCGGTGTCTTCTCATCTCCGACACGGCCATCCTGACTATCACACGTCCTCAGGTGAATCTAAAATATTGGGTTTTCCCAACATTAGGCTCGATAGAACTATCGTTATTTACAATTTAACTAAATGTCCAAATATGCCAAGGGTCCAGTTCACAACAAAAGTCTTGGACGGATGTTTAATAACAAAATAAAAGGAAACAAAATCAGTAACGTTAGTATTCAAAGTGCTAGTCGCATTCTGTGAATCACCAGTCAGATCGTGATGTCATACTGAACCATTTTCGATTTCATACCCAAATGAATCTCATTTTTTCGGAATCACATGACCACACACAGAGTTACATTATCGCCCTAGGCGCACACGGCCTTTACGAGCTTTGTTACACTGTCGCCCTAGGCGCACATGGCCTTTACGAGCTTCAAAAAACTTACTTTGTTCAGTGCTACGGTCACAATCATCCTCTGAGATTGGGATACTCATATCGTCATGGTCACTGTCCTTACCATCACTACAGACATCCAATTCAACGGGAATACAACTGCCTGGCATTTTTCTTAACCGATCATGACTGTATTTGTATGATCCTTTCCCGTCTAATGTTTTTTTAAAATATACCTATCTCCTTCCAAAACTTCTGCTATTACAAATGGACCCCTAAATTTCGGATCTAATTTAGATTGGTTCCTTTCCTCGTTTTTGCGTAATACAAAATCACCGATGTTAAACCTAACCACTTTAGCTTTGGTTTTGTCAAGTCTGTCTTTATCGTATTTAGCGCTACTTTCTACATTTTCTATTGCCTGTTGTCTTAGACCGGAGATATCCACCTCTTTTTTTCGATATCGTCGGGTAGCAGTAAACCGTAGGGTCTTGCTGTTTTACCGATTAGTAATTCTAACGGACTCGATTTAATCACACAGTTGGTGGTGTAATTCAAAGCCAACTGTATTTCGCCGATCGCGTCCTGCCATGACCGTCCTGTCGCTTCTGTGGTTGTAAACAGATTTTTCAGCGTACCCATAATGCGCTCTACCTGTCCATTGGCCCTACTAACACCGGTTGCTATTAAGTGAGGTCTGATATTCTTTCCTTGACAGAACTCTTGGAATTCTCTACCCGTAAAACACCTTCCTTGATCCGCTATTATCCGGCAAGGACTGCCGAATAAAAATATAGCGGACTGAAGCGCTTTAATGGTATTAAGGGAATCTATCTTACGAGTGTGATGTAGGTATACGAATTTAGTAAAAGCGTCGACTAACACAATGACGTATTCCTTCGAGTCACTTTTACCGCTTAACTTGCCCGTTATGTCCATGTGAACCGTATGCCAAGGTATGCTGGTCTTAGGTATAGGATGTAATTCAGCTTGTATTTTGCCTGAACTTGCCTTCGAAACTCGACAAGGATGACAGTTCTCTACGAATTTACGAACATATTTCGCCATTCCTTCGAACCAGTAATATTCGTACAGCTTCTCGAGCGACCTGTCCCAACCTAAGTGCATAATTGACTGGTGCACATGATTAATAACGGACCACCTAAAACCTCTTGGGACAATGGGCAAGCAGAGAGTTCTGCCGTTTCTTTGTATTTTCCGATAAAGGGTACCGGATCGTAATTCGTATGTGTTCGCGATATCTTTCGCGAGCTCATCCTTTTGTAATTTATTAACGATTTCTGAAATTTGAGGATCGCGACGTTGTTCCGCTAATAGCCAATCTTCCAAAATTTTGGCCAGATTAATTTCTTTCTCTTTGACTTTGTTAACTATACTACGGTCAATGTCTATGGGGTTTCGCGAAAAGAAATCTACGTGAGCCATCCGTTTACCTTCTCGATACATAATGTCGAAGGTAAAAGTTTGTAAGTGGGCCCACCACCTGTAAACCCTGTCATTCAAATTTACTTTATTGCTAGAAGCCTTCAAGGAATTACAGTTGGTAACAACGAGGAATTCTCGTCCGTGTAAATAGTGGCGGAAATGTTTGACAGCGTTTACAACTGCCAACGTCTCTAGTTCATACGAATGATACATGGATTCCGCGGGGCTAGTTCTCCTACTGTAGTATTCCACTACTCTGTTTTTACCTTCAACCTTATGCATTAAAATAGCCCCATATCCTTCCGAACTGGCATCGGTATGTAACTCTATAGGGTAATTAGGGTCAAATATCATTAACACCGGGGCATCGGTTAGAATAGAAATTACTTTTTGCCTTTTCTTTTCGTGCCTATCCGTCCAATTTATGTTTTTGTTACCAGAAGTAAGTAACAGGGGTTTCATTACTTGTGAAAATTTAGGGACGAATTTCCGGAAGTAAGAAGCTAAACCTATGAACTGTCTAAGTTGTGTGGCGGTCGTTGGTGCAGGTAAGGAACTCAGGGCTTGTACTTTACCCGGGTTAGGGCGAACTTCTCCGTTCTGAATTACATATCCAAGATATAGTATCGACGTCTTTAGGAAAGAGCATTTAGAAAATTGAAAGAACATCCGGCTCTCACGAGGGTGTTTAACACAATGTGCAACCTTTCTAGAGCTTGGTCTATCGTGTCGGCGATAATTAGAACGTCATCCAGATAAACAACATACGAATAGGCGAGGTCGCCCAAGGCCTTGAGAATGGCCCTCTGAAAAACGGACGGTGCATTTTTCAATCCAAACGGCATCGTTATGTATTCGTATTGTCCGTCGGGGGTAACGAATGCTGTATACTCCGTAGAGTCAGGATGAATGGGAATTTGGTGAAACCCGCTGGCCATGTCCAGGCTAATGAAGTATCTCGTCTTTTGCAGTCTCGCGATTTGATCCACGATAAGGGGTAAGGGATACCGATCCGCGACCGTATTTTTATTTAGCTCTCGGAAATCTACACATAATCTGTCCGAACCGTCTTTCTTCTTCACGAGTAACATAGGGCTAGCGAACGGCGAATTGCTAGGTCTTACAATTTTGGCTTTGATTAATTCGTTTATTCTCTCGCGTACTATTTTTCGCTCTTCCTCGCTAAGTCTATAAGGGCTTCTTTGAACCGTAACGTTAGGGTTAATCAGCCGTATTTCTAACTGGCCCGTACTTACGCGAGTACGTGGGAAACCCGTAATGAACGAATCTTTGAATTCTTCGAGGGTAGAAATCAATCGGCTCTTATCGTTACCAATTACATCGGTGTCAACTTCGTTGATATTGACCTCGCATTCCGCGGTTTTACTACAGGCATTAATTATCTTAGTCTTGCGAATAACGAGGTCATTTTGTGTAATGGTTATGTCAAAACCTTGGCTTAGAATTTCACGACCAATCATGATATCATATTTTAAATAACTATCAGGGAGGACATGAAAGGTTATCTCCAATGTAAAACCATTAATACGTACAGTGGACAAAATCTGACATGTACTTTTAATACAGGTATTTCCTATCCCTCGCATTACTATTATATCCGTCGCTCTTTTGCCAGAAAATTTCGAGGCCGCGGATTCTTTAATTAATGAACATTCGGCTCCCGAATCAAAGCAAAATGGAAACGACTCACCCAGGTGGCTTAACTTGCCAGTTGGAGCTCCCACTACGCAGGAGTCAACTCGATGCTCATTCTCGGGGTTACGGTTTCCCTTCCGCAACAATGGGCATTTAGGTGCGATATGTCCTTCCTCATGGCATTTGAAGCAGAACACCTTCGGCGATGCGGCTGGTCGACTTTTCCCTGGGTTTCGCATATTCTGCTTCTGTTCCAATTTGATTCTCTTGCGGCACTCCGATGATGTATGTCCGCGGATACCATAGTGGTAGCACTTCACCTGGGAGTCGAATGGCCTGCTTCTTTTAACACTAGAACCCGCTGCCGAATTGTCTGATGAAGGCATCGGCTTCTCCTCGTAGGAAAAAGCTCTCATTTTGGCTCGAAATTGGTCCTCCGTCTCGATGTCGTTCTTGGGTGCTAGCCGTTTAAAGTGCTCATCCAGCGAGCTCATTCGATGGAGGATGGTGGCGTTGATGATTTCGGCATTAGGTAGATTTAGCCACCTAGACTTCAGGATGCAACGAAGGCGATTACTGTAAGCTCCCATGGATTCGTTCTTCAGCCGTTGTTCCCTGTATATCTTCATTAGCGCCGAGGTAGCTGTCTCTTGACAACCAAACTGTGTAGTGAAGAGTTCTCTAATTGTCGGCCAGGTAATGTCTTCGTCGTTCAGCACCTGCGAAAGCCAATACGCTGCCGGGCCCTCTAGAGCGGTATTCAAGGCGCAAAACAACTCATTGCCTTGTATAGGGTTTCTGCGCAACATCAGGTTAACGGTATTGCACGACGCGGCTGGATCGGCGCCCGCAATGTCGGGGTTGAAACGTGGTAACACTAAAATTTTTGGCCCCACACTTGATTTTTGTTCTCGCAACTGAATTAACTCGCGCACGATGGCTATATGTTCTTGCATCGTTATAAGTGGTACTGATCCCACTTCTGATGTCGGATTCGCGTTAGAATTAAGGGTAGGGGCGTGTAACGAGTCTTCACTTGAGTTAGCCATCAATGTTGCGATAGGGATAATGTCCGTTGATACAAGTATGGATATTACGGCATTGATAAGTAACCACAGTGATTAGACACTAACGGCAATGGTCTTAGGTTTGATAACGAATCCGCGATCATTTACCAATTCTGCATGATAAACTTTGTATTACCGTAAAACCATGATGGCAAGTGCGAGTGACAATTCCTCATAAGCCTTTACTCCTAACCCTAACGCGAATCCGACATATGTATATGTCGGAGATGAAAGGACATCGGGGCCTTTCTTTAGAAATGTTTGGGAAGGTCCCCGATACTTTAGTCTAGACTTTTTATTATAGCTGTACTTAAATAATAAAACTTAGAAATAGTTGTTTATGCTTATGTGTGCCCGACATAACGGGTCGCTGAACGTATCCACGGTCACGGGAAGGACGTGTACCTAACAGAGGTATGGAGTAATTATATATTTCTCCTTAAAAACAAAGATTGACCCAAGGGGTACAGAGAAGTACAGAGGGGTGTATATTAGGGCAGTTCCACTTGGACTGAGAGTCAGTCAGATAAGTTCTACTTGTACTGTGGACAAATACGTTGAGTTACACCTGAATCGTGGTTCAGTACTACTTAGCCTGCGAAAGAAATCATTCGTCATCCCGTTGACCGTGGATTCGTTATCGAACCTAAATTCATTGTCATCAACATCTCGATTATCCAATCGCCACTATTACTTGTTAAACTCCGTAATAATCACATTTGTATCAGTAAATATCATTTATATTACATAACAACGATGGCCAATTCACGTGAAGATTCATTATACGCCCCTAACCCCAATGATAACCCGACATATATATGTCTATTTCATAGAGAACACAAAAATATCCAAGTTGTATTTATCCATTATATTAATGGATATATTATCTCATATATTATTTCTGTATATTAAGAAGGCTATTCATTGTTTGAAGTAAATATCTTCTAACTTCCAAATATGTACATTTTCAGATTAGTTTCAAATCTTATCAATAATCGTGGCAGTTGTGTCTCATTACAGGTTTAATAAAAGTTCAAAATATTTCATACAATATATACGATATGCATATAAACGTTTTCTTTTGATAATTCAAGATGTTTTATACAATATACACAATACATATGTAAATGTTTTCTATGATAAGTGTTCAAACACTTTAGTTAGCTACTGTATACGGCGAATCATAAAAGCGTTTTATCGCGCAAATTGGAGCATAGTGATAGCGCGTATCAGCAGTTAATACCTCACCACCGACTTATCTAGGATGTATGTATATATCGAGCAAATTGCATCGTCGAAGAACAGACGAAAGGGTCGCCTGTATATTTGCAGTCACTCCCCATACGTCGCGTCGTTTCCTGTCACTCGCCGTTCCGTTTCGTCTGTTTGCCTGTCTCTATTTACAGCAAGTGGTCCGATTTCTCGCGGCAGCTCGCGTCGCGAGTAAAGCCGATCCTGCATCGCGTGTACACAAGGATGAACAATATTGCCAACATTAGGGGAGCGTCGTATCGGGCTCCCGGACTTTTCGAGCTCCGAAATGTGGATTCGTCGCTTTTCAGATTCGATTTCGTTACGCGTCATGAGTTTCACGCGAGAACAAGGAGTCGCCACCAGAAGTTGGCGGAAAGAAGTAAAATTTTGAATTTAGTTCTGGCAAGGATTATTAATGTTATTATTTTTTAGCATTTCCACAATGAAAACATTTTCTAAACACAATTCTAATAAAATATATTTATATATGTCGGAGATGAAAGGACATCGGGGCCTTTCTTTTGGAATGTTTGGGAAGGACCCCAATACCTTATTCTAGACTTTTTATTATAGCCGTACTTAAAGAATAAAACTTAGAAATAGTTGTTTACAATTATGGATGCCCGAGAATTATGACAAGGCACTTGGGCTCGAAGCGACATAACGGGTCGCTGAACGTAGCCACGGCCACGGGAGGGGCGTGTACCTAACAGAGGTATGAAGTAATTAAGTAGCTCTCTTTAAAAACAAAGATTGACCCGAGGGATACAGGGAGGTACAGAGAGGAGTATATAAGGGCAGTTCCACTTGGACTGAGATTCAGTCAGATACGTTCTACTTGTACTGTGTACCATTACGTCAAGTAACACCGACATTGTGAATCAGAAAGTTCAGTACTACTTAGCCTGCGAAAGAAATTATATTCGTCATCCCGTGACCGTGGATTCCTTATTGAAACCTAAGTCAATTGCCATCGACATCTCAAGTATCTAATAACCACGGTTACGTGTTACATTTTGTAATATTCCTAGTCGTATTATTAAATACCGTCTATATTGCATAACAACGATGGCCAATTCGAGCGAATATTCATTAGATCCTGATCCTAATGATAACCCGACATATATTTTCTTTTTCTTTTTTGTAGTCTCTATCGGAAATTTTTAGATTTTAACTTGTTCGAACGTTATGAATTACGAAACAAAGAATGTTTTTTCTACTCGAGGCTAATCAGATACAAAAATATTAATCATTTCAATCGTCAACCAATTGTGAGAACGCTTTAAAAGGTAGGCGGTATATTTGAAAGAAAGAAATATTTGATTTAATCGAAAGTCAAAACAATCTTTATATAGGGTAAAAGATAGTCAGAAATATTTAATCTGTAATTGAAGAGCACTTTCTTAAATTCTAATTACTGTTTCCAAGAAATAACTTTATTTGTTCATTTATCTTAAGTACTATTATACCACTGTAAACAATGCTAAAGGAAAATATTCTCTCTTAACTAACACATCTTATTATTTGATTCGCTTTGGTTAGTTCAATAAAAGTTTATCTCTATTTCTTCCTACATCTGCAATGAAAGAATATTGATTTGTTGAGTTTCTACCAAAACATATCTTTTCATTATATCTATAGATAGTTACAATAAGTTCTAACTTATATGAATAGCCAAAGAACTTGATTTATTACAAATTATGAACATTTTATGTAAATTAGAATGCTACTATTAATTGAATTTCTTCCAGTTATAGTAAATTTTAATTTTCCAGTTAGAACAATTATAAAAGCACATGACTACTTGCTAAAGTCGGAGATAATCACTAATTTTTTTTAAATTTGTGTATATTTGAAATACGTTATGCGGACACATACGAAATCATGTATTTCATATTATATTATATGAATATGTATATTCATATACATTCATAGGTATATAATAAGTTTTATTATTAATAATAGAAACAGATGATAGATATTTTAAAATTACATATAGTCTAACAAAGCGATTAAATATTTACTTTTTATTCGATGTTATTTTTCAAATATGCTTTTATGTAGAAGTATACGTGTTAGGCTAATCAGTAATGAAATAATGTAATATCAGTAATGAAAATAATTGATAAATAATGAATAATCAGTAATGAAAGGAAGAAAAATGTGATAATTAGCACTTAAGAACCTGTTCTTTTCTTCGTGATTTTGTCGCGAATGTAAATGCCAGATACTTATCCTGGACTTATCCTTCAGCGTTTTAGAGCAAGACAAGAAAAAATCTTAATGCAATGAGGACACTGCTTACGCTCGATAGACATTCTATGAGTGTTGTTGGACCATATAATAGCGAAGTACAGTTTCTGCAAATTTGTAGTTTCGCTTATTTCTTGTTTTAATAACGAAACCTTTTTATATAAGAATATTTTATTATATATATATTTTATCTATAAGTTTTTGAGAAATGCATGCAGCATTTAATAAAGAATAAAAATAATGAACTTTTAATCTTTGTGAATAATTTAATTTAATTATCAATAAAAAAAAGTTAATAATTTATAGTTTAATGTCATAAACTTCATATAAGTTAATAAATTATAACTTATTTTACATAATTTTAAATAGAAAATTATATTCGGTTCGTAAGAAAATTTGGTTTTAAGTTTTCAAACTTTGACCCTTGATACAACCTTGGTACGCTTGAAATAACAATTCAGTTTGTTCTGTTTATCTTAATATTGTCAATTTATCGTGCAGATGTCATTTTACGTGCTGGTAAGTATTCTTTTGTTTTTACTGTTAATTTATTTTCACATTGCCAAGCCGAATCTACACTAAGAGAAGATTACGATGACGGTTTGGTGGTCGGTAACGGGAATTATCCACTAAAATTTCTTGTCAACAAATTGACAAAATGCATGAAATGATGCAATTAAATAGATGCAATAATGCGATTGAAATGCAAAATGATACAATAAATACGATTAAATCTGATGTTGGTTAATTGAAAGGAACCAGTTCTTTTACATGGTAATGCTTGACCAAATGTTGCACAACCAACGTTACAAAGTTGTATGAACTTAGCTATGAAACTCTCTTTCATACAGCATATTCCCCGGATCTATAGCTAATCAACTACCACTTTTTCGACAAACTTGACCACTACTTGCGAGAAAAAGTCTTCACCAACCAACTTAATTCTAGGACACTGGGATTTTATGCGACTGAAATTAAAATACTTACCTCATGTTTAAAAAAATGTGCACATTGCGATGAATCTTATTTTAATTAAAAGGCTTTATTCTGAGTTGAGATCTATGGTTTTAAAGATAAAGTCTAAAAACCGACTTAATTTTTTACCAACCTAATGAATGACGAAAGAATATTATTTCATTTGTCATTATAAAGGAAGTATGTATGTAATATTGATACATTAAGAGCTTTAGTAAAAAATAAATAAAATCCATATATTCCATGGTATGATCACGTACTGTATTTTTTATTAAAATATAATGTACTATATTTTAAAATTTATATTTATGTTTTATTTATATTTTAAAATATTATATTTTTATTAAAAAATATTTATACTTTAATTAAAAGACTTTTGTACGTACCTGTCGTAAAAATTTAAGTCTTAAGACTCTTAAATAAGAGTATACTTATTAATATGTTACCAGATATAATATAAAATATATGTATATAAAGCTACAATGATATTCTTGATAAAACATCGGTTTATGCGGGAACAAGCGATAAGCACCGAATGATGTAGATTTTAAGCCGAAACTTGTATTTTGTGCCATCCCCAACTGTTAGTAACTGATAGTGACATTGACCGATTTCCATTAAATTTTCAGTATATACTCTGTAATTGATATAAATCTTCAAAATGTATTGATTAAGATTTCATTAGAAGCATAGCTGAAAAAGTTAAATAAAGCGACCTTTACTTTCTTCTTCGATTTCGAGCAATTGCAACATAAAAAAAATTTGTCTTACTCAAACTAATCCTCCTAACTTTTCGCAGAAACCCAAATCGTTTGGTTCAATTTTAAAAATGTTATTCAGTTCCAAAGTATGTTGCAACAGTTTTGGAAGTTACTGTAGATATTTAGTCTCAAAGTATCTTATTTTATAAGGAAAATTTTACTATATAAACAGTAAATAATTTCTGTGGGCATAGTTAATATTAAATTGCATGATATTTTTGTATTATCCGAAAAATATAACGACAATAACGTAAAATAAATTCATACTGAGAGTTATTTGTTGAATAAATGTTGTGATTATAGATTGTAAAACTCTTATTGTAGAGCATATAGATATTTACATCTGTATTTTAAAATGTTATATGACATTAATATTCAAAGTAAAAAGACCTTGTTGATTGTATGTCAACCAATGCAATATTGTGTGATTTACTAGAGCTTTCTACTGAATGAGAAACCAATAATGATAACGCTGGCTTATCCAATAAAAAGGCAGGATATGTCACGAAATCGCGAGTACAAATAAATATAACTATTTCGCTTGAAAAAAAGGATAGACTACGAAATGAACCCAATTCATACCGAAGAAATAATAAATGAATCCGAAACAATTATTAAGACGACGGTAAATGTAGCCTTTGGTGCTTTCAAAACCAAAAAGGATAGATAACGAGCCATGCTCTGGTAGGATATAGAACACACAATCGTCTTACAAAAGCCACGCGCATTTAACTGAGCAAAGAAAGATGCTACGTCCCAAAATTTAATAGAGTTAGTAGGTTCAACTCGATACATCCTGTTCACAAAGAGAACAAAGTACCAGACTCAGCAAAAACTATTCATAGGGGAAACTGAATAAAAATTCATTAATATCACTATACTTGGACTCATACTAGACGGTAAACTTGCCTGCATTCCACATATGGAGTACGTGCAAGAATTTTGCGTGAAGAAATTGAATATTATTTAAATACAAGCTAACAATAACTGAGACTTAACCAAAAAATTCTTCTAAAAGCATACAGAGCATTAATAAGATCAAACATCGACTACGGCTCGACTATATACAATTCAACTAAATTACATATGATACAAATAATAGAGCTAATACGCAACACGGGACTAAGGATAGTTACAGATGTGTACTGCGTGTGCCCAGTAGGCGACATTTTGTTGAAGCTAATGCAACTGGTCTTAAAATCAAGAAGAAAGTTCTTAAGCGAAAATATGCTCTGAAAATCGCCTTCATCCCAAATAATACCACCTTCAATTAGATTTTCTCAAATAGATAAGTATACTACAACTGTACAACAGAAATTCGAATTACAATTCCCATTTCATATTAAACTTAACAATATACCGCAACTACCCATAATGAAAACGCGCCCAACCATTAAACAAAATCAAACAAAAATAGCTCTCTGTACTACAAACATCAACTTTGCTGATTTCCCCAGAGATAAAAAAACGGAACAAAATACAATATCAGATTCCTAGAATTAAATATTAACAATGCTCACTACAACCAACTGTACACCGACGCGTTGAAATCAGATTCACGAGTAGGATATGCCGTTATCACAAATGATAAAATAACAAATCCTCTCTAAATCGACACCGATATTCACCGCCGAAGCGTATATCATATTGGAAGCACCGAAACTTCCACTCACTAGAAACCTACAAAATCGTGCCATCTACTTGGACTCCACGAGTATAATCAAAGCCTTAATAACCACAAGTAACAAAAAGCTTGAAATTACAACGTACATATAAGAGTCCAATACAGAACTATCTCTCAACAACAACGTGGATGTAAACATTATCTGAAATTCAGAGCGAAGAAAAAGCCGATGCCGCAGCCAAAGAAGTTATTATTCCTCTCACAGACTGAATCAACGATCCCCCTTGCATGTCAAGATTGCATAAATTATATAAAAATGATCATAAAAGAAGAATGAAATAAAGCTTGGAACATAATCAAAAGAACAAAAATTCGCAATGTGATTCAGCATTTCGATCAACACGTACCATGTAGGAATATGAATGAAAAAGAAAGGACTGTGATTTCCCAGTTGAGGACTGGGCACACTAAATTAACGTCCGACTTCCTAATGAAAAAATTAGAACTCCTCGTTACAACATATGCCAATACCAAACATTAACAACGGACCACATACTATATGTATGAATGTAAAGAAACAGAACAACAAAGACAAAAGTATAACAAATAGGCGGATACAGCTCTAACGTTACAGGGTCACGGAAGGAATACAATAAGCTACCTTAAAAGAACAAATGCAGTAAAACCTCCTATAACAAAAGATATATGTACGTTCCGCGTAATACGAATTTCGCGTTATACGAATACAAGAGCGCAAAAAGTTGTAACTAAAAAAATATGTAGTTTTTTTTTAATATAACAAAACAATATGCGTTCTACAATACACACTGTAAACAACTCCTCCTTACCACACAAGAGTTAATGCAAAACTGTGCTTCGATTCAATACAAAGGTGCACATATTTTCATATCAGAAATGAGTCATTTCCAGCAACTTCTTAATCGCGTTATACGGAGGCAATGGCGCAATTTTTAGTCCATGTTATAGGAGTACCGCGTTATAGAGGTCCAATTGTATATACTACAAAATATAACCTATCCAGACATAACATCCTCGCTAATAACCTCGCAGTCAATGCGACGTAAAACGCAGAAGAAAAAAGAGGAGAAACATTACTATATATCTAAACATAAATCTCGTTGTATTTATACAAAACTTTATATTAGAATGTATAATAAACAGCATTGCTTATTTTTATCTGACAAAATATCTTCTCCGAATAAATTAATTTATTTGATTCACACACACACATATAAGTTTTATAAAATTCACTTAGTCCTTTGCGTATATGTCCTAAGTATATTTATTATTTCTTTGTTTTTACTTACTAAATTATTTGAAGAAATAAATAATTAAAATATGAGACTAATTTTGAGATATTAGAAATGTGGTTTTGAGAGGTATGAAAGTGTTTTATAATAATATTTAATGTTCCTTCGCAGACACGATAGGATACAAAATATATACTTCAATAAAATACTTCAAAATTAACTTAAACAAAACTGTCGTGGTTTTCTATGATTTAACAATATCAGTTAGAAGTTGAAAATTTTACAAGACATAAAATGAAGAAAGTAGAAAATGTAGAACGTGAGACAAAGACATCGTAACTGACATTATCACGTGTAAAGCCCCAAAAAAGAGAACAAGAAAAGAAATTGTATCTAATGGTTAGAGATACAGCAAAAGCTAGAAGAAACGTAGGGAGAACGAAGATGAACCGAAATTAAATGTACATACGTATATCGAGGTAAACAGGGAAAAATAGATCCTTGGGGATCCTGAAGAGATGATACGTCTAGACCCAACTATCTTTTGTCGATGCCTTATTGAGATTTTCGCAAAAACTTCAAGAAAACGTATCCAACTACTGCTACCTATAAATTGTACTAAATTAACATGTATTTCTTTCATCCGATCTTTTTACTGACTTTGTGTAATAACATATTGCAATTTAATGCAATTAGACATAAATTTGTTGAGATTTGAATCATAAAACAATAAACGAGTTGAAATTTTTTACTATGTTAAAGGCATTTTATGGCATTTTGCACAGCCTTCAAGGAGATTATAATATATTGTATTTAGTATGCTATTTAGCAAGTAAATGGGTAATCTAACTGTTGTTGCATATGTGTCTAAATAAAATACAAATAAAATAGAAATTGTTTTATACTTCCTAGCGCTTTTCGAAATCGGCAATATTTCTTTGGCATAAAATCTTTCGTTTCACTGTCATGTTTATATATATTTTCAAATCTACCAGGTTATTCCTATACTTAACTATGCTGTAATAAAATATTTTCATTTATTCAAGAGATATAAAAATCAGAAGATCAATACGAATGAACTTATCATTTTCTCCTAGTGGTCTTCATAATATTGTAACCTTAATAATATTATATGCGATTGACATTGGTTGCAATCGATGTAATGTACCTACGAAGCAGCGCAACAGCTGGTTAGTCAGGTCGGTGAGAGGTTCGTTTATCTTGGCTTGTTATAAATCCATATCTATTAAAGAGTTAAACTAAATATAAATGCATCAGTCACGTTATCTGTAACTGTATGGTATTATGCAATACTCGTATACACATGTTATTGTAAATTTTTGTTCAGTAGTTAGTATAATTGCGATTGGAATATATAGGAAATTAGATATCTCTGGTTTTACAACATATTGGTGAACTTGATTTTATCTTGGCATTCTTGTCATTAATAATGATAAATAACTGGAACACTGATTCCTTATAATATTATATTAACTATCAATAAAGCAATTAAAAATAAACAGACAAAAGAGTTCCTTTTATAGTATAATTAAAGTTATTGAGAGAGGTTCAGACAGGAGTGTTATAAGGACAGCTCCACTAGGACTGAGTTTCAGTCAGATATGTTTCACTCGTACTGTGTACCTTTACGTCAAGTCACATCGTCACCGTGAGTTAGAAAGTTCAGTATTACTTAGCCCATGTAAGAAATCAGATTCGTCCTCCCGTGAACCGTGGATTCGTTAACAAAATCTAACTCCGTTATCAGTACTCGACTATCTAATCGCTACGATTCCATGTTACCTTTTGCAACATTCCGACTTGCATTAATAAATATCTTTGACATTACACAACAACGATGGCCAATTCGAGTGGACATTCATTAGACGCCCCTAATCCTAATGCTAACCCGACATATATTAGGGGACTAATGTATTAGGAGAATCCCCTAATACATTAGTCTAGATTCTACCATAGCCGTAATTAAGTAATTGCCTGCGATTCAATCCGATTGTACTTTTCGAGATTTGTGATAATAAGCTTGGGCTGGAGGCGACAGCCAGTCGCCGAACGTGTCCGCGGTCACGGAATGAACGTTTTGTCTAACAAAGATATGGAGTAATTGTATAGCTCCCCTTAAAAGAAATAGTTGTAGTGGCACTCGACAGTAAACATTCCAGTGGTTTCTGTCCCGTTGCTTGTCTCACACAGACCCTATTCTTAGGGCAAAATGATTAACAGATGTCGATGCATCTCCACAGTACATTTTCAGCTAGCCTGAGGACCCGCTATGAATCTTAGGATTTAGTAAACTAAGGTCTTTCAAACGGACAAACAGCCTTTGTCCTAACTATGGGAGGCTACGGGAAATATGCTTTATCATGAACGACGCTCCCCGCTAGCGACTTTTTCTCGAGGGCGGCTAGCATCCTTTTCTAACCGCCAACATAGAAATTAGCCAATTAACGGCAAGTCCATTTTCCTCACTTTCCGAACGAAGGCTTTTCTCGACGAATTCGATGATCTCGTGTCCTTAGACACACCCCATCATAGTTTTCCTCTGCAGCATTATTGCGACGGAAAGAATCATTCTCGTACGATGTTATTAACGAGTGACACAGCATCTTTGCAATCGAGTGAATACTCCACAAAGAGTCCGACTTAGACTTTGGAGAAAAGTACGTTTGCCATCCCGTTGACCGCGGATTCGTTATCGAACTTAAGGCTATCGTCGTTAGTGTCCAATTACCGTGGTTACTTATCAATTCCGTAATATCCATACTTGTATCAATGGGCATTATCCCTATCGCAACAACGATGGCTAACTCAAGTGAAGACTCGTTACACGCCCCTACCTCTAATCATTATGTGAACCCGACATAACATATATATATATATAGCTCCATCGGTTCATATATATATATATATATGTGTGTGTGTGTGTGTGTTAATTATATGATTTATCAAAAGTTAATGAATATATGTTGACTGAGTTAAAGTAGTGAACCCAGTGCGAAGATGACTGATCTGTAGTCGTAGATCCAGTAAAGCTCGGTGACGATGCTGTCGCAGAGGAAAACTCTTGTTGGGAGTTGGTCGCCCTCCACCACCGGTCGCTTACGGGCGAAAATTCTGGGAAACATGGGAAAACCCACGTTTCCCCACTTTTACGTGATGGAGCAATAACTATAAGGAACATTTTGACTCGAAGATGTTTTATACCACTTAACGGTCAAATCGAAATGCTTAGTTTTACGACAGTTCTTCATGATTCTTTGCGTAGCTCGAGGCGGCCACTCGCTACGTCAAGATAATTAGTTGGACTGTAATAATCATGAAGAACACCGGACGAAACAGTAGGTGTCTTTAGAAGCAAAATATGACTGTGAATATGAAGACTTTATATTCATTATAGAACTTCGATTACTTTGAGATTTTTTTTCAGTCTTAAAATTTGTCAATTTGTCAACTTGTCAATCCTTTATAAAGTGTGCTCCTTCTACACGTAAATCACATGGTTACGCTGATAGTTCTCCACAAAATTAAAACCAACTATTTAACATAATTCAAAACCTCAGACGTTAATAATTTTATCGAAGTTCATTTTAATAAATTAAGTCATTAACTTAACCATTGACTAGACTGTGGATATTTATGCAAACTCGTATTTTTATGGATATAATAAAGAGATGCGGTCTAAATATAAAATTGTTCTATATATTAGCGATAGTATAGAGTATACTTAAAAAATATTTTATATATTTTTGCAGATAATGTGCATTGTGTATATTTGTTTATCTTCAAATTCTCCATAAATGCATAAAAATTCACAGTTTTATCACTTCTAATATATTATTAGAGAATTAATAAATTAAGTAATGTTACTGCAATAGTAAAACTATCAATGTGTAAGACACATTGAGATAAGTTTCTATGAACAAAACAGAATATGTCTAAAAGAAATATTTAACCGTTAATACTAATAAAACGTTTCAATTCTAACAATATTGAAACTGCATGACAATAATAATATAATTTATCGGCCGTCTATCACTGACAACAGATCACCACATTTGACACAATTCAATCTTCTTTGCAATTAAATATCACTGACGACAATATTCATCAAAACAATGAACTATTGATCACTGTATCCAATCTTTGACGAATTATTACATATAAAAATCAAATGACCTAATGAGTCCGATTACAGAAAACAGATCGTAAAAAATGGACAGCTGAATCATCGCTGGATTATTTTCTTTAATTGTCATCGTAAGGAAAAAGTGATGGTGTAGAAGGCATTTTCGGTAAGTGTAAGAACAATGTGGTTGATTGGGCAGAAAACGCTCTCGAGTCCTTCGTCCATGAATGTCCTCGTTATCGACTGTTGCCATTACGGAGGAAGAAAGCGAGCAAAGGGACGTCAGAGAGATGCAAATACCGGAAGTTAGTCGGACGTGGCGGCGATTTTAGTTGCTGTTGCGAACGCTTGAGCTCTTTTTTTGTTTCCGAGCGTTGCGATGAGAATACGAAGAAACTTTGTCATTTCACGATGACTGATAAAACGCATTATCCTTTGACAGAACATTTTTTCTTTCGTTCCAGACTGCCTGAAGTTGCATAAGTTTCCCGTGGTGAACCGATAAGGAGCGCTTTTTTTTTAATCGCGCCATACTTTTGCATAATGGATTGGGGAAAGATATTTGTGACCAAAATTAGAAATATTTTTCTATCGACTTTTTTTCAATATAAATTTAGTTTCTCTATATAATTCAACTACTGAACTTTATTAACAAAACGCAATTATCGTTCAGAAAAAAAAAACAAATTGCATAGCTGAAATTAAAAGCATTTTTACATACTTTTAGACTTCAAACTTTCACGATGGTCAGATGACATTATGATAGTCTTTGGGACAGTCGTGTTTGCATTTTGCACTTGCACTTTGCGCTAACCTTTCGTAGACATTGCAGTCTACCTCCTCAGGGCAGACATGGAACTGAGGGTTTGAGGCTAATTGTCCACTTATACTGAGCGATGTCACGATTGGCTGATCAAACTAATAGCTCAACTTGGGCGCTCAAACTGGATGCTCAACCCGTCAGATCTAACGAATAGTCGTTTAATTTGGCCAATCGAATTAAAAAGGCAGGAGGATAGGCTGCCGAATCGTTGATATAATACCCGCTGTTTCTGTTCAAATTGCTCCAATATCTCAAAATTTCGATATTCATACACATATTCATACACTTCCAATATCTCAAACGAATTTTACTCTGGCGTTTCTTCATTCTTTGACCATTCTTCCGATTCCTTCTATCTTTTAAATATCTGGAGCGTGAAGATGGAGTTTCTTGTTTTCGGGGTTGCGCAGGATTTCTCTTATTTTGGTGGTCCTAGTGTGTTGTTGTAAATGAGGAACTCAAGGAAATGTAGCTTTCCGTTTCGTTTGACTTCCATGGTGAATTTTATATTTGAATGTTGTGTGTTCAGATAGTTTAACTTTTTAATTTGATTGCTCAACTGAATTAAACGACTTCCGGTTAGATCTTCCGAGTTAAGTCATTAATTTGATCAACCAACATGAAACATGATTCAGCATAAATGCAGACAATGAGACCTGTAACTTTCAGTTTCAGATCTGCCCTGAAAAAGTAAACTACAATAACTATGAAATGTTGGCGCAAAGTTTGCACTTTGCGAAGTACAAACAGGATTGCGCTTGAGAAATCAATATGGGATTTTTATATACATTGATTTTTTCAACATTTTTACGGATGAAGAACATCCGGACTCCACTCTTTAAATTCCTTGAAGAAAAACGCCTTTTATTTTAAAATATTCATATACATATATTCTAAGTAATACGGCACAGTCGCGGTTGTGCTCGATAACACGTAGGCCAGGATACGATCCGTGGTAAACTTCCGGAGGGTATTGTTCTCGGAAATCTTGAAGGGTTACTTTCTCATATACACACAATAAACTGTTGATCCACCCTTACCATAGACTTTCGAGATTTTCGCGATATATATATAATGGGCCGAAATATTATGCTATCCGGGCACCAAGAACAGAATGTTGCAAAAAGTGTCAGTGTGCTGCTTTGAGTCGCGTTCGTTAAGAGCTAGTACAGTGAAGTAGGACTACAGTTTTCAATCGACCAAACATCAACCCAGAATCCGCGAGTCGATGTAAATTCTATATCGAAATTTTTTAAACTACTTTACTCCCCGCATTGGCAGTGCATCGAAACCGAGCAACCAGACTTTAAAGAAACACACATTATATAGAAATTTTATTTACATAAAATCCAAAACCTGTTAAATAATACGTATTAAATGAAACAAAGTCTAATTTTGTTACTTTAATTTGGACACTTTAAAATATAAGTAATGTCATTTTAATTTTTATATTTTACACATGATTTAATATCATATAGAGATCTTGAATAATAACTTCCTTCAAACATGGGGTATATTACAAATGATTTTTTCAGGTATTCGGTGTTAATATTATTCTATTCTTCCTTTGATCGCTGTTTCAACACTTCTTTTGATGTTATTGTATTTTTTCTAATTCGTCGTTCTAGTTCCCATAGGTTCTCAATTGGTCTCAGATTCGGTGATTGAGGTGGAGGGTATAATAATTTTGGACTTGTTATACAATAAATATTCCTGTATAATACAGACCTCATGTTTAGGATCGTTGTCTTAGCAGTACTTAAAAGTATATCTCCAGCCAAGTTGGGAGCTATTTGGTTTTATGACTACCGACGTAGTCATAAAATGGACGTTCGAGCCGCACTTCAAGATCCTGGTTCTCAAAGTGACGACGGCAGCCAACGCTCTATGCGGTCTACTGCCAAATATGGGTGAGGCAGAAGTTGGAGTACGCCGACTGTAGGAGGGAGTCGTCCGTTTTCGGGTCCTATACGGGGCTCCGGTGTGCGCAGAAGAACTGATGAAAAGCCGACGCAGTCTACTCTCGCTGAGGAGGCTTCATAGGACGACCGTCATCAGGATCGTAAGAGGTTACCGAATGATATCATATGCGTCGGCGACCGTCCTGGCGGTGTCTCCTCTGTTCGAGCTCCAGGCCTTGGCGCTCCGACGAGTGTACGAAGACCAGAGGAGCTTAAGCTCAGGCATGGACTCTCTCCCCGCCGAGCAGGCGGCCTGAGACGTTCGAGAGGAAGCTAGACGAGAGGTATGGGAGCGGTGGCGCTCCGACCTACTCGCCGAAGACCAGGTTCGTGGCCACCGGGCCATTAGATCGGTTCTGTCAAACTGGGAGGCTTGGAGAGACCGCGGAGGGCTCCCACTGTCCTTCCGGATGACGCAGGTGCTCACAGGACACGGAGTATTCGGAGAATACCTGCAGCAAATTGGGAGAGAGGCGACGAAGACTTGTCACCACTGCGGTGAGGACGAGGACACGGCCCAGTACACGTTGGAATTTTGTCCGGCGTGAGAGGCCCCACGTCGTATTCTACGGCTGGCAATTGGCGATAGAAACTGACTCTTCGTCAGTTGTGAAAGCGATGCAGAGGGGTGGTCCCTCCCAATGCCCGAATTAACAAAGAACGACTCCCTCAGACAGGAGAAGACGCAAGGGTGCTTCGGCAGTAATTCAAAGAGTAGGCCCTGGAGCATCCCAGCTGAGCGTCGGGCGGTCCACCGTGGGGTTTTAGTCAGTATAAGTCCCCGACACTACCCCGCCGCTTTCAAGAGCGAGAGGGTGTCCATGAGGATTTCCCCACGTATAAAAAAAAAAGAAGTACTTAAAAGTATTAACAAAGCCCATTTTCATTGCACTTTTGCGTAAATAATTTTTTAAAATGTTTAAATATATATTTTTATCCATAATGCTATCAATAAAGACTAATTTGCCCGTTCCAAATGTAGAAATACACCCCCACATAAGCATGTTTCCATCATCGTGTTTTACAGTGGGTTTCATATTTTTAAATTTAAATTCTTCATTCTCCTTTCGCCATATTCTTCGCCCATCTGAACCAAAAACTTTAAATTTACTTTCACCACTAAAAATTACGCCATTCCACCATGTATCTTCTTTTAGAACAAACTCTCGTGCATGATTTAATCTTTCCTTTCTATTTGCTCTGTTTACAAATGACTTTCTCCGAGCAACTCTTCTGTTGTAACTGTTAAAGTAATAATATAATGTTTTATTAAATACAAAATTTATATATAACAGAATAACTATTTTATATGTAACAGAATAACTTGAAGTATTAACGTACACCGCTCTATTCTCTTATACATCTCAAACAGGAATGAATTTGTTTTATTGCATATTCATTCATTCGACACATACGCGATGCGCTCGTCTCACGGCGTTTTCCTTTTATTTTCTTCTCTTCCATTCCTCGCTCGTACAATACAGATGTACACATATCTATTTTCTAACAGTAATCACCTTTTTTCAGTGTTCTGCGTATGATTTGAGGCTGCACCTTCTTCTTGTGTATACGACTTTTCCATTAGCATCATGAAAAATTATGAGTTGGCGTATATTAAAACTGGTATTAATTTTGCATGCCATTATATGTGAATTTTACGAATATCGAAACGCAGCTGATGCTACGAGGCTTGATATAGTATTTACATACAGACAAGCATGTTTGTAAACAAAGATAGCCTTCGAATTCTCCAGTGAATGTTGCTGCATCTCTGAATCCGAATATTAAAGTAACGTTAAAATCAGATCTTGTTTCATTTAAAACGTATTATTTACCAAATGTTGCAAGTTATGAAAATAAAATTTATACTATTGTTAACTGGACACGGTGTCTTAATGTAATATCTGACCATGTATGGTCTTTTTTTGTTGTAAACGAAATTATAGTAGGATAAAATTAAAATTTGGTGGTATCCGCATATTAATATGTTTCAAATAAAAGTTAGTTGACTTCAAATAGGATATGCATTGATGTTATTAGTTTTTATGTATATGGGCACGTAAAGATCATGTGAAGGTCAACTTTGTCATAGTGGTTATTTAGTATATTAATCGATGTACATAGCTCGAGATTCTCTATAAAAATCATTAATCTACCTATATCGAAAAATTATTAATTTAATAGATATTTTAACTTTCAGTTTGTAAAATTTATCTATGAAAGACAAGGAAAACAAATATAAAAGTAGTACTTTACGTCTTTCCATTCAACTTTTATCTGAAAAATTTTCCGATATAATTAGTAGTATCCAAAATATTTCAGCTTAAACTCTTGAGTGATTCACCCTCTATAATATATAATAATAGGTACTTGCTTTAAAGTGGCAGGTTTTAGTATACATATGACATATAATATATAATATGTATAATATGCTCATCCATTAGTATATATTGAGTGATTTTTTGATTAATTTCTTACTCAATTAATATTGATTTCTTACTCAAGTAATAATTGGAAATTACGTATTTGTGTATGGACTGGAATACTTTATAAGCAAAGAAATAACTACCACCAAAAAATCCAGCCAGTTTAAGTAAAATAAAATTTAAAAATTAAAAATAAAATTTACTAAAATTTCATAGATAACGAAAATTTGTATAAAATAAAACCGTAAATCTTAATGGAATAATTGCTACAAAATTGAATTAATATTTTTAAATATTTCTAGATAAATAAATTTCATTTAATGAAAGAAAACGATTCGAAATGTTCAATACATTAAAACTCAAAGAATACAAAACTTATATGCATATTTACACCTAAGTTGATAGTAATACTGTTAAAAGTTTTCTTTGTTATATATCGTAAGGTTTGTGACAGGTATCAAATTTTGTATATTATAATAGAAGGAAAATTTATGGATTTAAATGATCTATTTTCATACAATTATAATTCCTGATCAATTTTCAATATTTACATAATTCTGGAATTTCTATTCTACTAATAAAATCTTTAAATATTTTACTTCCTTAATGTCATGATAGCTCTTGTATAATATTACATTGTACTATAATAATTATATTATTTATTATTTAATATTGTATTAAGATTAAAGCGAGAAAGTCAATTGATTCTGTTAACAAATACATAATTAAAATCCTGAATACATTTGAATTAGATTTAGAAGGATTGTAATCAGGATGTAACAAATCTACTGAAGTAGGAAGTGAAATGACAAATTGAACAGAAATTGGTTATCCAGTACAACGGTCTCATTCACGATGATTTTAGAACGTATGGGTGAGTCAAAGGAAACAAATTCTTCTCTTTGAGTTGCCGGTCACGTTACTTTTCAACAGGCATGCCCATTTTATGTCCGGTGAGATGCGAGATTATTCTACTCACTCGAAAAGAGATGATTTAAGAACTTACACTCTGGGCACCTATCTCGGATCATTTTCGTGTTTTCTATTAAGTAGAAGAATAGTTGATTTTTAAAAAGTCATTTTTCCTCTCCATAGGAAAACGGAAGAATATATTCTACACGAAGTGCATACTGCATCTATAGTGAGTTCAGTTTACCTCGCAACGCTCAAATACCTCAAAAAATATGAATGTAACGAAAAAATGCTTCAAAGAAAAAATGTATGATATCGATGGAAACGTACTCTGCTCTTATCTATTTTACCTTGCGATGCCTTCGAAACATCTTATGAAGGTAATGTTAACATTTTTAAATGAGAACCTGCATCTTCTGTTATATACTCTTGTATCTGACATTGAGGCGTTTCCAAGATAGTGCAATGTCTTGGAAAGTCTGTCTTTTGTATCATTCGCTATCAAGATATGAACATTCAAATTCCATATACCGCCAGCATTACTATTATCAAATATATACCGCAGAGACACATAAAAATGTTTCCCATGAATCTACTACTGATATAGCATTGCTTGAATACAAAATCGCAGCTTTCTAATGTTTCTAAAAGTTAATCAGTTTAGGTAATTTCTTTCAATGCTTTATTAAACTCTTATTTTTTAAATTCCATTCAATCACATCGACTTCTCCATCATTAGCGACAAAATTGATACTGTTTTGGATTGAAATCAAATTTTGAACTATAGACCAAGATCTTTGAGGAATTTGCATTTCATTCGTATAATATGTAGTTGATTGTCAATGGTTGATTTTCGCAGAAGGTGCGGTAAGGCGAGTCTGTTTCATCGAGGATACAGTCCTGAGCGATTTTGATGTAACCAGTCCTTAACTGGGACATTACAAAAATTAATTGATATGTGGTGGTTGGTAGAAGTCATATTAGTTCTTTTTCTTACATTTCAGATTTTATTCCTTTTATTCTTCTTTTATTGCTCTCTTCCATGATCGAGAAAGTTCTTGTAGGGGAATGGAGCTGATGGTTTAGTGCTGCATTTTATATTGTTGCGAATTATCGACTAAAGAGCAACTGGTCAGGTCAAACCGATCGGTCGATATCGCGTACCTCGAATGACTTTACGTTCAAAGTGGAGGAGATTAAATAAATAGAGTGTTAGATTAATCCAGCACTGTGTTTGCACTTGTATAACTTAACGTATGAAGTGATGAATACTGCCGTGCTAAGTCTCGTCTTTGAACTGTACTGTACGATGGTTGAATATGAACTCTCCTCCTACGTTGCTGATTCTCTCTCCCAGCCGTTGGGTTTCGTCCGTGTCTCGTGCTCTTCCGGCTGGTCCTTTCCAGAGGTTTTTTTACCTGACCTCGGAGTCGTTAGGTTTACAGCTCTGGGAAGACATGTAATTCGGAATTTCCTCAAGAAGGGAATGGGCCTGTTCGTGCCATAAACGGACGGCCCTTCAAAATTCCGAACATACCGCCCCCCTTGAACGGCCTGTTCAAAAGGTTGCTGATTTTACCGTTACTCTCCCGTTGACTGGCCAGAACGTTTGTCTCACTGCGTTTATGAATGGGTTTAAAGCGATTAATCGGTTTGTCTTGCTTCCTTCTGCCCGTATCGTCCGTGACGATCCAACCCAATGCTGTATTTCGCAACTGCATGTTTTGATCTGCTAAATCGAACCTTCCTTCGCCAAGAAGGTCCCAAAACAGTTGTGCTCCAATGAGACCGTCTACGTCAGCTGCCCGGTGGAACTAACTGTGGATCGGCTAATGGAATCTGGTAACTCTAACTTGTTTCGATCAATATCTTCTGAGGGATCTGATTGTGAGACTTTGTCGACTACCAGAAATGTTAAATCAGCCGTATAGTCACTGATTCGTGAATGAACCTTGGTTCGAGTCATTCGATTGATGTGCGAGGTCATGTGGTTCGCACCACATAGAGATATGTTGATTCTTTGGGTGGTTAATCCTAGCCGCTTACATGCGTTGTTTGTCAAGAAATGTGCCTGAGAGCAGGTGTCTAACAGGACTCTACATCGTTTTGTTTTTCCAGTTTTATCACTGATATTTATGACAGCTGTGGATAAAATTATATTCGAGAACATCTTTGGTGATCGGCATGCTAAATTAGTCTGATTCGGCTGTCTTGAGTTCTCTATATCAGCATGTAGGAGAGTGTGGTGTTTTTTACGGCATACCACGCAGCTTCCAGATGTACATTCTTCCAAAGAATGAGTGTCACGCAGACAATTGGAACAGAGGTTTTTCTCTCTTACTCGTTTTGATCTCTCCGGAACTGACAGTGATAAGAAATTTTTGCAATTCCGCATTACGTGAAGTCCGTTGCAAAAATTGCAAATGATTGGGGGCTGGGCGAGATAGGTCTGGTTCGGCGTTATCTTCCTTACATTGTCTTGGCTATTGACACATGCACTATACGGACGAGTTGTAGGGTGTGGTTGTGTATGATATGTAAAACTCATCGGTTCTAATGCATTGGCGTAACTGCAAAAACTGAAATAATTCTCCTACGCTAGGAAAGGGTTTGTCATCTATTCGTTCCTTCTATCGCCACTGTGTGTCGTTATCTAGCTTGGACGTAAACAAATATAATAATACTGTATTCGCTGTGGGCTGATAAAGTTTTTGCAAAGCTTTGTAGTGCGTTTCTAGTCTGTTTACATAGGTTTTTATGTGGTGCGATGGACGTTACGAGAGGAGATACCTCGAATAATGCCTTTAAATGGTTGGATACGATCTTGGCAGGCTGGTTGTATAGTTTCTCTAAAATTTCCCATGCGACTGGGTAATTAAGAGCTGTATTTGACAACGATGCCATTGCATCAGCCGCTTCCTGCGTTAGGCAAGAGCGGAGATATATTAATTTCTTACAATCATCGATTCAGGAATTATTGTGAACTGTGCAGCGGAATTTATCCGTATGTATCATGTTTCGTTTCTAAATCGAGCAAACGGTATTGAATGAGGGTTACTGACTCTCCTTCCTTGTAGTTATCAAGTACCGCTTGAAAATTTGCTAATTCTTTAGTGAATACTGCCCGTTTCTGCTTTAATTGTTTCATGCGTTCTTCCTGATTGGGCGCCATGGTATATGTGTAGTTTGATGCTTTTACGCTGTGTATGAGAGAAGAGGTGACTCCACAAGTATGTGAACTTACGTTTGGATCTTATCAATTCGTTCGAATTGATGTTGTGTCTGCTGCTCTTCGCTGTGCAGCGATATGTTAGCGGTGTACTTCGCGTCGAAATGTTTTCTTCCCGAAGGTGGCACGCACTCAGAGTTGTCCCGGCTGTTTTTCGATGCAGGTCACTGTGCAGCGGGATGTTAGCGGTGTACTTTGCGTCGAATGTGTTTCTTCTCGAATGTGGCACTCGCTTAGGTATGATTTGTCTAATACTTTGTGTTTCTCCGGATTGATGCTTCCTTCAACGGCACCGGATCCGAACTATCGACTAAAGAGCAACCGGTCAGGTCAAACCGATCGGTCGATATCGCGTACCTCGAATGACTTTACGTTCAAGGTGGAGGAGTCGCTGACCTCGGAGTCGTTAGGTTTACAGCTCTGAGAGGACATGTAATTCGGAATTTCCTAAAGAAGGGAATGGGCCTGTCCGTGCCATAAACGGACGGCCCTTCAAAATTCCGAACATATAAAACTACGAAGTTCTCACGAAATGGTAATCTAATTATTATTGGGGCCATTTTTTGACTCTGCCTACTGTACATATAATGATCCTGTAACAATTTTGTTATTGTTTGAAGGACTATGTAAGTTGATGAACTTACATTCATGTTGAATGATAATAATAACTAATAATGTAAATGGCTCCTTCTATTTATTTACGTGTACCTATAAGTCATGTACACATTGCTACATTTTCTTCACTTTTTCATATCTCTTTTCTGATACTCTCATGCTTTATGAGACAAAATGTCCCATATTTCGCTGTATTTGGAACCTAATTGTATAAGTCATAGTATAACTCTGATTTCTATTAACTTAATCGGATTATCTTTTAGCCAAAAACTTTTATGATTGCGAAATTAAAAATGAATACAACCTAGATTTCATCAGTCTCGGTTGTGGAAAAAAAATGCGTCAAAACTTGAGGGTACTATAAATTAAGTCGTCTTCCGTATGGTGTGTGAGTCAGCGGGCGCCAACGTTTTGCGACTGCGCGACGCCCAGTTTTTTGGAGTAAAACTACGCGAGTTCGTTATTTCCGAATCTACAGAACGTGCGTTAGTATTTTCTTACAAATTGACGATCCAAATAGCGAGTTAATTTGTCTTACACATACAGAGAATTATTTGACCCGTTCTACCAATTCTTTTTAATGCTTTTTAATACCTTTTTTTAAATGTGTTCAAATGTCTAAAATTCATCAACTATAAATTATTCAGATCGGAATAAATTCCTTTCATAAATATTCCTGAAATATAATTTAGTAATACTTATGGGATCCAGTGATCACAGTGGAAATTCAATAAGGCTAGTTTAGTTCAATGACTGACAACTTTTCGTTTTATGTGCATATGTAGTTCAAATTCAAACTCCACACGATGGTAATTAATAAGCAGAAGCATTTTCATGTTGGAACAACACAAAATTTGTTACCTCATTACTAAAGTTACGGAACTTCCCCTATCTCTGTTCAGAGCACTGTAAATAAAAAGATTAATGTTGTATCTTAATAATGTACCTTAATAATAACTAATAATTTTATAGTACACTGTGAAGGGTAATAAATGCCTACAATTGAGTACTTCATACTTAAGCACGTTGTAATACTGAGAACAAGATATCTTTAAAATCAATAATTTTTACATAAATAATTTAATATATCTTTATAGAAAATTATTAATTGCATTAATTAATACTCCTAGTATTGTTTTGACACATGAGATAAAGAATATAAAAAAAGTTTTGATAAAAAATTAAGTAACACAAAGTATCACGAGTAAATTTAATTAACTTTGGACAACGAACAATATTTAAAGTTTTGTGTCACCTGTTGTCCAGAAAGTTCGTGCAGATTTTCGGTAGGTGGCGTTAAAACAAGTCACATATTCTGAGATGTATTATGTATGTAAAATGCATGTAATGTAAATGTAAAAGTGTACATATTCTAAAAGGTAATATTTCAAACACCTTTAGAAAAAAAGTTACGATACATTAATTCTTGTTAGATTTATGTGCTTTTAAATATGGAAGGAAACAAAGTGCACTACAGGCACTTGGTACTTTTCTTTTACCAGAAAAGCAGAATACCATACAAGCAGCAAACAAGATACGCGCTGTTTATGGTGACGGTGGTATATCTGAAAGAACTGTGCGGGTTTGCTACGTTTAAAGCTGGTGATTTCAATCTTGAAGATCAAGAACGCCCGGGTAAGCCCTCCACCACTGATGAAAATCGGTGTTGCGAATTCTCAACAAGTGACGATTAGTCAGGTTGCAACTGATCGGTTGATATCGCGAATCGTAAACGCTATTAACGCTCAAGGTGGAGGTACATTAAAGATACAGAGTACTGTTATGTTTAGTTGATTTATTTGCACTGTTTAGTATAACACAAAGAGTAAGACAGTCTTACTCTTATCAAACAGTTTGAAGACTGGTCTCTTGAAACGCCTGGTCCTTATATGCCAACTCTTCGTCCAGGGGGTGTCCTTCTCACCTTGGTTTCTGTGGGGTAGAAATCTATGGGGCCTCCCACGCCGGACAAAATTCTATCGTGTGCTGGACCGTGTCCCCGTCCTCGCCGCAGTGGTGTCCGGGTCATAAACTGACGACCACTCCAAATCTCGAACAATCAGATCAAAGTATTGATCGAGAATAACCGACGCTATACGATACGTGAATTAGCAGAAATGTTAAAAATATGAAAATCTACCATCCACGAGCATTTTGTGAATGGTTTTTGTGAACTCCACGATTTAACGGAATAAAATCTGATAGATCACGTTTCCATTTGCTTCTCGTTCTATGAACACAACGAGAAGGCACCATTTTTGGAGCAAATAGTGACGGGGATAAAAAATAGATTGTTTATAATAATGTTGAGCGGGAAAGATCTTGAGAAAAGCAGAATGAATCACCTTTAACCATCCCAAAAGCCGGTCTTCGTTCGAAGAAAGTCATACTTTGTGTTTAATGGGACCGAAAAGGATCTCTGTATTATGAACTTCTACCAAACAACCAGATGATAAATTCTATTAATTAATTTTTAAAGTAATTAGTCGAATTTAAGACAGTAATTGAACGGAAACGTCCAAAACTAGCGAATCGGAGGACGTTGTGTTTCATCAGAACAATACACGGCTTCATATGTTTTTGACTACCCGACAAAAACTGTTGGAACTTGGTTGGAATGTGCTACCGCACCCACCGTAATCATCAGACATGTAGTTTTACATTTTCACCTATTTAGGTCATTACAGAATTCTCTTAATAGCAAAAACTTTAACTCTTTGGTCGACATAAAAAATCATATCAAAAAGTTTTTCACCGAAAAACCTGAGAGGTTTTGGAAGGAAGGAATATTCAAGTTGCTTGAAAGATGAAGAAAGGTTGTTAAAAAGAAAATGGCACCTATGTAATTCAATAAATGTGTATCGAAATTTAAGTATGTGGGGTTTGAATTTTCCTTAAAAATCGGAACGAACTTTTCGGACAATCCAATACTATCCCAGAATAGCATTTGAGGGATATATTAAAATTATTTATATGTATTTAAATACGAAATTCTGTAACATGAATCATCCTGTGAATTGGTGTAAGGCGTAAAAATAAGAAATTACATTAAATTGAGTTAGACATTCATATTTATAAAGAATTATATTATAAAGTTAAATGTTAAATATGTTACAGCGAGCTAAGAATCTGTATAATCTTCTCACCAGTTCAAGCACGTATTGTTACATATTCCTCTTTGCAACGTGTCAAGTAGAAAAATATCGATCTTATCGTTGCTAGCGCTCTAAAATATTAATCAGAACTAGAAATATTAATATTCGCTTAACCATCTATAGTTGCAATCAACTAAAGTATCTTGACGCTATTGTCACGTAATACATTCGCAAGATCTATTATATTGTATTTCCTTTGGGCGAACAAGTGCATACTGTACATATACACACATATGAAGAGTGAGGAAAAAACAAGGAAAATTGTTGAGAATGATCGATTATTAATACAGTAGAACCTCGATTATTGAAACATTGATTAATGAAAAATTAAAAGATAGTTCTTTGTAAGAAAGAATAGAAAAAAAGCATAGGAACTGAAGGAAATTATTACATTTTTATTCCAATATTTTTATCTCGTCTGTGTTTGTTTGATATTAATATGTATAAAATAGTTCAAAATAGATAATCTTTTCTCATATAAAAATAAAATTATCCTTCTTCTGTACTTTTACTTCATAAGTGAAGGAAGAAGAGAGTGAAGGAAGAATAAAGATAAAATTCATACTCTAATCGAGGTACTGCATATTTTAGAAAAATATTGTTGTGCATAAAATTAACAACAGAAACTTTTCAAAGAAAAAGAGAATATAAACAATTTTGCTCCTACTCGATTAATATAAACAAATAAACAAGACTAAACATACAAAGATAATAATTCATTCTATATCATGTTTTTCTTTTACCTTTGAAATAGCAACAATACGTCACTTCTTCAGTGCGACGTCTCACTTATAATTACTGGACACCGGATGTGTAACTAATAATATATAATAATATATGGTAATCACTATTATATTGAGTTGCCAAATATTTGCTTAGATTTAATCTTTTTAATTGTTTTCACAAGAATTTGAATGTGCATAAATATTCGTAGTCTAACAATGAATCTACATAATTCTCTAATCTTATTTGTCACAAAATACATTATATGTATATTGGAAGACTATTAAACAAATAGTTTTCCAAACCTTATTATTCTCTTTACTCTTCATATACCTTTCAGTATTTCCATTCGTTTCGAAAGAGCTTTCGTTTTGATTCGTTATAATACTCGTGCATATTCGGTTATATTATACAGATAAATATGTTACTATGCTATAGCGAATTAAGAGCCTATCTATTATATCACATGTGAGAAAGCTGCGATAATATAGCTCGACGACTACGTACAAGAGGAAAAAAGCAGAGGACTTAATAGTTAATAACTTTACGTTCGTTAAACGAGAAGCAAACATGCTTAATTGCGCGTGCGTCTACTATGCGAACAGATGTCGCATTTTTCTTCCCTCTTTCCCTCTCTCTTTTCTCTCTCATTCATACATTCACTCTATCTCTCATACTTTCTTTATATCTATATTTTTACACACTAACTGACTCGGTACTGAAATTGGCGATTGTCCAATTCTAAATGGTCAGTTACTCTCTGTTGAATATTGGCTCCCTTTCGAAATTGTATCGCGTTCTGTAAAGCATAGCGATTCCTGTTTCGTTTGGTCTTTCTGTGGCGAGTCTGGAAACGATTCAATGGTCCCAGTATTGCTTATTTCGCATAAAACGTTAATTCGCTAAACGAGGTATTTTCATTAACCCATTAAAGATCAATGTTGCATTACTGCAACGTTTCATTTGACATTTTCTTCAGTTTATGTTATTAAATTATCAAAATGATCAAAAAACATTGTAGCTCTAAAAGAAAATTCCAAGGATTCCCTTAATATCTTTTTCGTCACTATTTTAATAAATAAATAATCTTATAAAATGTAATTTTATAAAATGTAACAAGGTTGATGCATTTATAGTATTATTATTAAGTTTTGTGAAGACCATGATAAATAATAATGAGAATATATTATATTCATACAGATATATATTATATAATTATAAAATATATTATATAATTCGTTTCAGCTATGATTCAAAATTTCTTGGATTGATAAAGTTTAATATTGTCTTACTGAAAAAGGAAATCTGCTTTATTAACGAATTTTTTATATTTGTCCCTACTTCTCCTTAGTATCTAAGGGCAGTATTTTTTGGAATATTTTATTATTTGATAGAATTTCATAATAAAAACGCTGCAGATTTTTCGAACTGAATATTTCTCTTTCCATATGGATTCTACAATTTTATGAAAAGTGAAATTGATGTATTTTGTATCACTATGATAAAGAAATATTTATGTCAATTATAGAAATCCTTTTCCTACCTCCGATTTGAGGGTTATCTGTGGGTTTCTGTAATGTATTATATCTATTATTTTAATATATTCTTTGTGTAATTCTCTTGATAGCACAAAAATTTACTTCATATGCAAATCTGGTTACTAGTAATGTTGTGCTTACTCAACTTTTATACATTATTTAATTTTTTGATCTTTAATGGGTTACGAAACGTTTCATAGCTTTCGTTAGACCTGGTAAGTATTCCAAACAAATACTCCAACGCTATGTCCTATAATTAAAAGTCGCTAAATATTTTGTTTTTAATTTTTAATTGCGAGAAAAATTTCTAAGTGGCGTTTGAAACTCTATATAGATGTTTCAAGATTTCTCCGCAAAACGAAGTAAAGAGAAGAGAAAAATGTCATATAAACATAGATGTTCATGAAAGCTTCATTAAAAAATTATTAAAGAAATATAAAATAACAATCAACTGATTGCTTGTTTGATAAAGGAGAGAAACAGATTAGTGATATTATATGAAAAAACTAAATTTTTTACATTGACAACTTTTTCTAATTTTCTCTCAATTTCAGTCAATGCATTATGAATTCTATACATTAGTTTTTTAATTAATTCTACTAATTACTAATTCTTGTCATAGAAAATATGTTTTTAAATTCCATGTAAGTAGAATTATATATATAAGATCTACTGATTTTAGGTTAGGTTGATGGCAAGAATAATGTTCGTTTAATTACCAGATTTAAATAATTAAAGAAAAATTGATTATTACTTTATATTTCAGTTATAACTTTTTAATAAATATTTATGAGCTATATCCTATTAAACTTTTTACTTAGTTTTCCTTATAGGATATATTATATAGATTTGTTTCGTTTAGAAATCTGGGACATCCTTAGTTCTCTCTGTGCTTTTATATTTTGCATTTGGAGCTTTTCCAAAGAATCATTTGTACCTAATACAATATTACACTATTTTTTGTTATTAAACTTAACTTGGAACAATTGCAATACTCAGAAAATATATTTGAAGTGATTGCAACTATCGCAAAATTTCTGATCCATCGATTTCACAAGAACACAGTGCACGGTTTCGAAACCCTTGGCACATTTGTTCGCTTTGTTATATTTAAAAAGGCTATCATGCATCGTTAACGACGATCTAAAGAAGCGAGTAGAAAAATACCGAATCTATAATATAACTATAGGTAGGTTTTACGATCTAAGAATACGAGAACAACGAAGAACAGACGGTGCTTTTTTTGCAATCTGCTACGAGTTATTTCATATTGAATTGAGTGGATCGAAAAAGCTGAATATTCTAATATAACTATGAACATAAATTTTGTATACATTCATATATTTGATAGATGTGTATATTACTGTATATGTTAATACACATCAGTACATATATTAATGTACATTGAACATGTTAACATATTTGACAAACTTAGGAAATATGAAATTGCCAATTTGTTCAAATAAAATAAAATAATTTGTTTTTTTATGAAGGTACCTTTGTAAAATTAAATTGTCATGTCAACAGATTTGGAGGAAGTTTTATATCACTTAAAATTTGAAAAACAGTTCGGTATAATCGACGATATTTTGTTTTACTCTAATTATAATTTCAATTAATTATAGTAAAATATTCTGTAGATTCGATTTTAAAAATTCTCAAATTTTCTAACAGTAATAATCATCTAAATGTTCAACTCAAACTTATTTCTAAAAAATTTCTCTATCCACTATCTCTTTGAAATTTTCATTTGCAGGTATAAACGTAAATCTAGACTAGGAAGAACAAACTTTATCTTATACAAAATATTCTACGTATTGAATTTAACATGACCTTTGTAAGCCAATGGTATTATAAAAGAACTAAAATGAAAGGAAATGTATCTATTATCAATTAAAGATAAAATATCTATAATTATCAATATACCTATTATTTACCAACTATTAAGATTTATTATATATTCGAAATTGCCATCAATAGGATCTTTTTACATAATTAATCCTGCATATAAAGTTTTTTTGAATTATTCGATCCACTCACAGTAATCCCCTTCAGTTTCCTAAAAAACTAGAGACAATTTCTTGTAATTGATGGTCAAAAGATATTTGGATGATCCATGAAACCTTGGAACTTGGCATATTCCACATTCCACATGTTTCCATTAATAAAAATCCTCTTCCTCAAGCTGAGCGTAAAATTTCTCCACCTGCTCCTTAGCGGCTTGTATAATGGAACCTCTGCATGGGTTAGGGTCCCAGTTAACACCGGGACAACCCATAGATTCGAAACAGGTAATTAGACGATTGGTTTTTGATGGACAGCATTGAACAACCGCCCAAATACAGGGTGAAGGACTTTGTACAGGTGGCTGTCGAGTTGGTGGCGCTGGAAAGTTTGGCACTTTCACTCCTTCTTGATACGGATTAAGTCGCTGTGAAGAAATAGAAATCTCAAGTAGATTTATATACTGAATATATTACTTATCAGACTGTGGATTTTTATACATTCATCAAAAATTTAAAGGGGCAAAAGTGCACAGAATGCATGTAGTATACAAAAAATATATAAAGTTTTCAAAATATAGTACTCGTTATAATATAATCGTTATTGTAGAAAAGACAAATCTTTGCATAGATTATATTTATTTATTCGTATTCATAAAAGTGGAAATTTGAATATAAATAAAATATGCTTTCGTATCATGAAAAGATGTATAAAAAAATATGCAGAAATATATATAATATATATAATATTAAGCACCTAGTCAAATAGAATACTCGTTACAATTTATAGTAGAAAGCATGAATTTCTATTTAAATCTTATTTCTTTAATTGTGTTCATAAAAATATAAATTTGCATAAAAATCCGTACTCTGATCATCAATAATGTTTTAATTTAAATTATATCGAATTTAAATCTTGAATTTTAATAAAAATCGAGGATGTTTGGTAGGAACAAAAAAGATTTTCGTTGTGGATAATAATTAGTGGTAACCAAAAAAAATTCACCACAGATAATGGTTATCAGTAAAAGTAATTTTTGTTACCAGCACTGTTCATCAATAAATAAGAAGAAGTTTCATTATCGATAATGATTATTCGCATCTAAAAATAATTTCTATCATCGATACAGGTTATGACAGGTAAACAAAAAATAAATGACTATTTATAACGATTACTCATAGCCGAAATCATTTAAACTAAGATACGAATTCTTATATTATACTTTAATTTCTTATATTTTTTTAGTTTGGGTTATAATAGCCATGCTGCTATACTGTTTTTGTCAGGTAGATTCATATATTTTTTTATTTTATGAGCCGAACTATTTCTGTTAAAAAATGTTCCGCATTATCCTATTGAATATCGACATAATCAATATAGATTATATGGATAAAATTAGCTTTAAGTAGAATAGAACTGTAGATTACGAAAGTGATATTTTGATTCATGATTACTCACTGATACCTATTCATTGTTAAGACTTTGACGTTTATATCAGCGGATTGTTGCTTAATTTACTAATCGGTAATTAGAATTTAACAAATTTAATTTAACAGAAAATTAAAACAAATTTAATAAAACAGAGATACATATAAAGTTATATTTCGCATCCAGCAGTTAAACATACTGAAATAATAAATTTAGCTATATTTAGACATATATAATATAAGAAGAGAAAACTGTATAAATTATAATCACTCTCCATTAATATATCTTAGGTTGTTCTTATATCTGAATAATTACTTATTCTTACCGATAACTCTGCATACTTTTGATATAATAATATAATAAGTTACGTGAATGTGTTTACTTTCAACTGTATAATTGACTATGGAAATTAATCTTCTAAACATATTAATTAATCCATTAAATTTTTTATGGAAATGTAGTAGATAAAAATAATGTTTCTAATACATTGCTCTTATAAATTATTATAGTTTTATACAGTTTTAGCCCCACTGAACATTAAATAAAGCAAGTAATTTTAAAGGATATAACGAGCAATTTTAATACAGAAATTAGAAATATAATTTTGTATTTCTTCATTATTTATGTCATTTATGTTAACCATTTCGACAAATGTTTACAAAAAACGGAATTACTCACGATTTCGATATTTCCTTAATATGTTGTCAAAATCATCACTCTGAATTGTGTTGTGAAGGTTTGAATACGGAGTATGTATAGTATATGTATACTACAGTATGTATAGTATAATCAAATACATGGGCGTGGGACGGGTCTGTCCCTTATACATTAAATTTAGATTTGGGCTAGCTTAGATTTTTTTCTGGATGGGAATGCAGAGAAATGTCTTTTGTCCACGCTTTTACTTTATAATAGACATCATTTTGTAATAACAAAATTAAATATAACGTTCGAGTACAATAATTTTTCAGTATTGATTATGAGTCACCTTTTCTGTCCAAATGTCATAAGAAGTCAATTTTGTTGGAGTCATAAGAAACATCAATAGCACAGGTTTCAGTAAGGAAGATAGATAAGAGCATTCGATTTACTGTACACTCTACCAAATACAAATGGTGCCCGAAAAATTATATACTTTTTAATAAATGTTTTTCGAAAATATCTTTTTCAATAAAAGGTAAACACCGATTAAAATCTTTAGAACACTACTCAGAGTGATGACCTTGACAAGATACTAAAGGATAATCAAAATCGGAGATGGTTCCATTTTGGAAATACCACCATATTTATTAACCACTCTAATAAACCATTTCTATTAACAGAACTTATATACTTAAAAAGAAAATGCCCATTCATATACATAGGTATACACCTCTTCCGAGCGAAATCTTAGTTATACATATGTGTTATTATACATTACATACATTACATTATATACGTTACAAGCAAAACTTTATATCCGTGCAATGTAATATTCTTTTAATACTTTATTAATAATGAATAGTTTCAGTGCTTAATTTATAATTAACACATAATTAATTACTACCGTTATAACAATTGGGAGAATACAAATATTCTACTATAAATTATTACTTGCATGGAAACCATATTGAATGCGGAATTACTCCACGGTTAACGATAGCAAGCTCCTATTACCAATCGATATCAACGATAATGATGCTCGTTTCGAAAGCCTACATATGTAGATATTAGATATGCAGATATTAGATATAACAGAAATGTACCATTTTGGTTTCATTTCTCCGAAAACGACATGTTACAGAATTTTCGTGAAGTTATGAAAACTGGATTTTGAATTAAACTTTTATGGACATGATTATACCTGGAAATTATTTGCGCATGAATACGCATAAATTCTTCTTTAGAAGCAACAGTTTATCATTTGATATATATTCGTTAATTCCATTAAAAATGAAGGTTATATGTGAAAAATATTGTAATGATTTTTTAATTTCGCTATTTGGTGACTAAAAAAATACATAGTTTAATATGAAGTAGTTAAACTAAATAGATGAAAATAAGTGATAAGTACATGATGTTTTATAATTAATAAGTAGTTTTAGCTTAATAAATATCAGTCTGTATAACTAACTAATGCTATTAATATTTTTCAAAAGTTCAATAGAATGATACAAACCAGATGTTAGTCCCAAAATCATAGAACAAGATTTTTTTTATATAAATCTGTTCTAATCGCCTACATCCTTCAAATATAACAAAACATTTCTATTGATATTCTCAAACACTCATAAATATAATTTCTATAATTAAGAAATTTGATCTTTCACTCAATTTTACTAAATTAAAAATTATATATAATATTCATATGTAATGTATAAAATGTTAAATAAAACATTGCTAAGATTCCATTTCCACTACATTCTCATTTCATAATTGTATAAGAAATTAATATCAATCTTGATCGAAATATAGTATAATATATCAATAAGTTTATTAATACAGCATTCAATGATATCATTTTTGCCAATATTAAATTTATTCTTAGAAAAAACATTCATTTATAGTTTACAATTTAGAAAATTACTCTACAAATTCATAATATTTAACTATAAAATTAACCTGTACAGGTTAACAAAATATGTAGAGGATATCTAATTGGACGATTCTAGATATTAAAAAGCTGAAAGAAGTTCATATATAGACGTTTCGTCTGAAGTTTATTTTTCAAATTATAAACAATTTAATTTTACTAAAAACTAGTTAATAAAATACTAGTTAATAAAAGAACTGACGAACCTGTCTCTATCTCACTCATATTTTATATATCTCACTGTAAGATCCACGAACCAAAACAAATGACAATAGGATATCGGCTGCTTGTAACTTAAAAGTTAGCCCTAAACAATATTTTTGTAATTTTTTTCATTATTTTGAAGCCTAGAATAGACATCAAATGTTACGTCCCTCGTGTGTTTTATAACAGCCTACGTAAATAAAATTTTGAACTTGAAATAAATCTTCAATCTGTCGCTTTAGTATTACCTAACAATACCAAAATATTTAAGATATATGAAGCTAGTGAGTTTCATGCATTAAAATTTATTTCCTAATATCTATTACAAAAATTCGCACGAAACCCGTATTCTCATTAAATTAATACGACATTTGGCAACCGTTCCATATTTTACTAATTTTCAAAATATCGCTAATTGTCTACAGAGAAAATATTTGAAACTTTCCTAGTAAAACTAATTAGCTAGCAAAACAATGTGTTATCTCATTATTTGTTACTATTATCTCTTTAACTATTATTTTACCTGTTATAGTTCATCAAAAGTAGAAATCGGCTTTACTTTTTTCATTGGTTATTTTAAATAAAATGTACATGAAAATGAAATGGATCGCCTGCAATACACATCCAAAGCATGTAATGTCTAAATTCGTCTTTATGGACATATATCATACATGTACGAACGCAGCAGGATAATGCAGAACAATTATTGAAAGTTGAGGATCGGAACGGCTTGACTCGAAAGCTTGGAACAATCGTGCGCTGGAACGTTTGAATTGGAACACATTTGTAGAAAGAGAAGGCTCACCATGTCGATATCGAAACCCGTTCTCGATAACACGTTAGGTACCACGGGTTGGACTATTATGCTTGCGCTCACAGGCAAAGCGTTCAGCCTGGCCTCTTCCTGCCGTCTCCGATGCTCTTTCATGACCCTGTCGCGTTCCTCCTTCTCCCTTGCTTCCTTTGCTCTGTGTAGGATAAAGAGACACGTTATATTATCAACGTAGACCGAAAGAGGAAGCTCATTGTGCACGGTGTAACCGGCCTGTTTGTTTCATTAACGTCGCTCGACTTGCAGCGCGTTAACTCACAGCCTACTAGCATATTTCGCGCGCACGAAATTTTGAGACAGTATTCTCGTTGAATATTTATCTTGTCAGTAGTCGTAGCCGCGACGACACGCAATGAATCTTACGAGACGCAATAACTGCCGCGAAATTGTGTCATCTTTTCAAGCTGCTATCTTTCAAAGCCAATCTCGATACATATAAGTGATGCCACGTCGAGTTGCTGCTATTTTATTGCACATTTTACGTTTTCTTTATGTTTGTAATAAAGGAGATATTCGTGAGTGTTTTATCGCTAGAAATATAAAGTTATTGAATTGTACAGTATCTTTGGTGCGAAATTACAACGGCGCATAGTGATTTAAACTGTTAACTGGGAAAGATACAATCGTTCGAATTGCAAATCTCTTGGACACATTAATTTTTTTATTTAGTGATTCCTTATGTCTGTATATGTGGCTTAATTTCTATTGGAAATAAACTACATCATACTTACATTCGTAAACACTAAAATCACCAGCTAAATTAATTTGTCTTTATTACTTTTTAATTTCATAATTAAAGGAACAATATAACTCTGATTAAGAAACGATTCAATTAATACATTTAAATGGTTATTTAACTCGGAAAAGGTCATCAGATTTTATGCCAACTAACTTCGTTTGCTTGAGATTCAGATGTTTGATATGAGATGTTTGTTAAATAGATCATTATCTATTTAAATTACTTTTATTTCAATAATATATAAATCGTTACTTTTATTTAAATAATTTTCAAAGATAAATAGAAACATTCTAATAAAGAATTCTTAATGGTATAGAAATTTAAAGCAATAAAGAATGGAAGATGTAGTAGAAAATGATTAAAATTATGATCTTTTCGTAATGAAACAGCCATTTTAAAACTCCGTATGATGTGACGTCGTGTGTTCATCTGCCGTTAATTGTAAATTCTAAGTAGCATACAGACCGGGATCCAATCACTGTATTCTATTAGTTTACTGACTACCATCGAACTGTATTTCAGTAACTAAGTTATGTTGTCAAGTTATTTTAAACTAATTGCATTTAATATACAATGATTTCCTTTGCTATTAGTAAGACTAATTTTAGGTTTCAAACTTTTGCAATATTTATTAGATGAGATATTTGTGGCTTCTCAAGTTTCGATCGTGTTTTGAAACTTTCATTCAGATCAGTCTTGAAAAAATGAACTGGTGTGTTCAAGAAATGTCGGAACAAAGCGCAACATACTATTAAAAACACAATCGAAATCTGATAAATTAACATATATCGAAACATTAATTCTTTCAGGAACGATGATACTAACCTTATAACATTATTATACAATTATTACATTTCAGTGGATATATGTATTTTTATTGCATTTATATGCTAATTAATTAGATCCAAGTATATTAAATTTCGTATCAATAATACTTTTGAATGATAAAGATGTTGTATGTACTATAAAAATGTAGAACTTAATGGGAAAAAGTTTCATTGGAAAATAAGGATATATGCAAATGCTTTATATAGACATTTATGTAAGCAATGTTACTGTACACAAGAATATAAAAAAAGTGTTTGATTTAATTAAAATTAATAAAATATAATATTACTATAATTAATAATATTTAATATAATTAATAACATTAATATACTAATTAGTAAAATACAAGATAACAAGAAAAAACATATGTACTGACTTTTTATACTGGTAATGTTAAAATATTTCTTAGTATCTATATACAAATGAATTAAATAAAAAAAAGGGGGAATGTACATATTCTTTGCATTTCTCAATGTGCACAACTCAATTCAACCCATTTAATGACTAAAGAATTCAGAATTTGCATATACAATGTATTTTCCTGATCTGTTATAGGCCACTTTACGCACGCGAGATTGTTTGCAAGAGTACTAAGCAAATAGTAATACTACTGCGTGTCGTGTTAGGTCGTTACCATAATGGATAATGGGACGATTGTTGAGGTGCAGATATTATTGTGTTTTGTGGACTTGGTTACATTGTTAAAGCTACAATAAAAGTAATAGAAAGACAACTATTTTAGCAGCAAGAATGATACATGACGGCGAAAACATTTTGAAACTTAAGTTTTAAAGGCTTTAGGGTGGCCATGGTGTCATAAATATTAGCAAGAGGACCAATGCAACGCGACCTGTGAGTTCTGTCTGGGGTATTTATCGCTTAGGAAAATCTATTGCGTCACAAAATATTCTTGATAGAGCTTAGTAACTCAGAATGTGATGTTTATAAAGACAATAAATTAGGATGTATCTTATTTTCTGTACTATGTGTGAATATCACGGAAGATTAAAGCTACAAAATAATTTATTTTGAATTTTTTAAAATTCTAAAGGAGATTTTATATATACGAACCCTTAACTCTACATATATAATATAAATTCTATATCTATATATTCTAATAAAAGTCTAGAAGAGAATTTTTAATTTTTGCGAATTTATCTATATCTAAATATATTATTCCATATTTCTAATTTTTTCTGATGTTGTGTAATTTTGACTTGAGTTTCACATACTTACTAATTCCATTTATTGTCAGATTTCTAGTATCAATATTTAAAATTGTTTCCCAAAGTTTTACTTAATTATCTTAGTTAATTGTTATAATTGTTAATAGTTGAACGGAATGACTATAACATAATAGTTTTTATGATTTTAATCAAGATCAAAAACAGAAATCACAAAAGTCCACCGAAATCAAAAATATTTCTAATAATATTATCGCATACTAAATTCACTAATGTGATTGTACTTAAGAAAATAATTCTTATAAAAGAGATCCGATGTCCTAATAAATAAACCTGTTGAATTAATACAATTTACCAATTCGTCATATTATAATCTAATATCTAATCGCTAAATTTCTGACTACCCCTTCGTTCATTTCATTACTTGATATCCTCTTACCTTCGCCTTTCAGCTTCCAGTTGCCTTTTCTCTTGCTCCTGCCTTTGTCTCTCCATAGCTCTCTTGGACTCATTCAAAAGTAAATTGGCTGGAATAAGACTCGTGTCGTGTCTACTTCTATGCCCGTCAAATCGCCTACGATCCTCATGGCTTGGTCTCGTCCTTTCAGCTTGATTTCTTCTGATCTCCGCTTCCCGCAGCTCTTTCGCATTTCTGTCCGCTTTTAACATCGTTGCTTCTTTCCTCCTTCGTTCCTCCTCGTATTTTCTCGATTGTATCCTTCTAACCTCTGCTTCTCGTCTCAAAGCTTCTCTTCTCAGCTGCTCTTGTTGCTGTCTCTGTCGCTTGCGGATTTCTTCCTCTTCGATCTTTCTAGTTGCTTCTCTTCTCGCATCATTGTAAGCTCGTGGATCGATATTTGTCGGGGCTGATGGACCATGATTTCTTCTCCCAGTCTCTGAACCTGGATATCTCGGCCAATTATATTGTCTAGCTTCATCTAATTTCCTTTTATACTCCATCCAGCTTTTATCAGATGATTCGCTCTTTTCCGGAACACGCACTGGTTGATTTCTTCGAATGTAATCCTGTAACTTACGTTCTTCTTCGAGTCTTCGTCGCTCCTCCTCCTGCTTCCATCTGTTCGCTTCTTCTCTTTGTCGATCTATTGATTTGTTTAAGTTAATCGGTCGATTACGTTGAATATATCCATCTAATTTTTGCTGATGTTCTTTTTCCTGCTGTTCTCTCATTCGTCTTTCTGTTTCTGAATTGTATAGTTTATTTGCGTTCGGACTATTTCGCGGGGAGTACAATAAATTAGATGGTTCGTTTCTGTTTTGCTGATGTCTTTTTCTCTGTTCTTCTTCCTCTTGTTCGCGTTTCAGCGCCCACTCTCTTCTCCTTTCTTCTAAGCTTTTTCTATCCTGTTCTTGCTGCTGCTGTCTTCGCTTCATCTCTTTCACCCACCTATTCTGCTCTCTCCTACGTGAATCTTCTTCCTGTAATCTTCGTTGACGTTCTTCTTCTCTTAGACGATTTTCTTCTCGTCTTCTTAATTCTTCTGCTTGCTGCCGTTCTCTTTCTCTTTCCTCCTCATAAGTAGGAGTCTGTGTCGAAGACTCGTCGTATCTTCTACGAGTTTCTAGTTCTTGCATTCGACGTTGCTCCTCCAATTGATTTCTTCTTGACTCTTCTTCCTGTAAACGTCGTCTTTGTTCTTCTTCCAGATGCCACCTGTTTGACTGCTGCAATCGCCACCTCCTTTCTTCTTCCTCTCTCTCTCTCTGCTCCAACATTTTCTCGTAATCGTTCCTGATATTTTCTATGTCAGTATTTGTTCGATTCTTGATATAATTTCGCCTCTGCGCTTCCTGCTGTCTTCTCCATTCCTCTGCTCTTTTTCTTCGTTCTTCTTCCTGTTTCCTCTTCTCCTCTTCTCTTCTTCTTTCCGCATAATTTATTTTTCGTCGCTGATTCACTGTCTGCAGCTCATCGCTAGTCGCTACCCCTTCGTCCTCTCCGAAACCCCAAAGACGTTTAGTACGTTTCCGGTTTTTGTTATCCAACTGTTCAGCGTCAGAATCTTCGAACCACAATATCTTACGACGATGATTATCTCTCAACGTCTCGTCAACGACGGACCTCGTCACACGGTAGTCGTCTCGCTTTCCTTTATTAAAATGCGAAACCTCGGCAGTCACCTTCTTTTCTTCCGTCTTTCGATCTTTTTGGCCATCCGACAAGATGGTCGACTCATTGCTCACGCTAGACTTGCCCAAGTCTCCGCGAACAGGTAATTTCTCGGTGCGTCCTTTGTCCTTGTGAAAATCCGAGTGAATAGTCGCGTCCATGTCGCCTCTACTCTGCTTGATCCTCTTCGTGGTAGTCTCCAATTTCTTTAGCTTCAGCAACTCGTCCATCTCTTCATAGCCTTCCTCGCCAGACAGCTCATAGTCCAGGTTCAAAGATATCGGAGTTACATTCGCCCACGGATCCACCTCCTTTGGATTCTTATCTTTACCAGGGAAGTCTATCGATCTTCTTTCTCTGCTGTGATCAGGTGCCTCCAATCCCTCACAACCCACCTGTAACTCTGGCACTCCTCCTATACTAAATGGGTCCGTATTTGCTGGAATCTCTGTACTAAAGTCATCGAACGAGTTGGACTGTTTGTGAAGCATATTCAAACTAGTAGCTTTGTACTCGGGCGTTTTAGACTTCCAATTCACGTAGCTAGTCTTTTTAGGCGCTTTACTTTTCCCTTTCGATGGGAATCTCGTGACAGGCGTGGGGCTCAACAGAGGCTTCACCCGGAATACGTCCAATTTGTATATTTCTACGGAGCCTGGTCCTTGATCTTGGAACGTGTCGTCAGCTACAAAAGGGTCCTCCAATTCGGACGGAGGAGACAGCTCACGCGGCGCTGATTCGAGATCTTTTGAGTCTCTACTATCAGCTTTCTCATCCGTGAACTCTTGACCGGTAAAATTACGCGGCTGCTTACCTTCGACTAAGGGTGAAAAATTGTCACCGACACTATTCTTTGATCGGCGAAGTAGCAAGTCATTTTTGAGATATTCGGTTCCGTGGAATTGTTTCTGGGAGCCTGGAATGTTGATGTATGAGTAAACGAGGGTTATTGTGAAATGAGGTTACGTTTAATCGCGGATGGTCTGACTTGTGATCAGGTTAGCGGGGAAATCTTGGCATCCTTAAATTTTGACATAACAGGTCTATTATGCTACTTAATATAGTTTGTGTTTTGTAAATGTAAGAATCTCATTTTGTAAATTAAATGTAACCTTAAAAAGGAAAAGACATGTAACGTGATATATAACAGTAACTTGAGACTTTTCAAGAAAAAATATATAGAGAAACAAATAGAAATGTATTTAAAAAAATAAATTCTTATATTCTTCATATTCTTTTATAAGCATAAGCACAACTTGAACATTATAATAAGTGAAGAATATTGGAGTCCTATTATATTTTAGTAATAAAAAATAATCTATAGATGTGAATGCTTAAGTATCTTATTTTTATACACAGTGATAAGACAAAGGAATTAAAAATTTGAGGTTAAATGATACTCTTCAGATTCAAAGGAATAAGTGTTACTCCATATTTTCTGTCCTAATTTGTCCGTGTTAATTAAAAAGCACGAGAAGACAATTAATTGAAAAACAAATTATTTATACTTTTAAATATGTTAATTTTTAGATACATGTTTATTACGTCCTGTTCCTTTTATTTGGAAAACACTATCTACCTTTAAAGTTTTGAACCTTTTTCTCATTACTTTGTATACTATACAAGATAGAGTAATAATAGTAGTACAATCGGATAAGATGTTATTGTATATGAAAAAATAGGTCAAAGCAAAAGAAAAAAATGTTTCGTTCGAAACTCAGTTTTCTAGAAATTGGAGTTTAAATTTTTGTCAAGTACACTTGAACTTGGCTAATTATCGATTGAATATGAAACAATTAGCGGGTTATCCTATATGCAAAAATAAGTAAAAATGTGGAATAAATTCTTTCCGTTTAAGGCTTCATTTTCAAGAAAATAGAGTTTGAACATGCCAGTTAAGAATTGGCATTTTGCACGTATGATAAATTTTCAAATTTAATTTCCGCGAAGACAAAGTACCTTATGAAAGAATTGTATTGTACATTTTTTACCTCTCTTTCCACGTAGAATAACATCCTGTTAATTATATTATTTATTCCTGTTTAGTCCGAAATTAGTCATATTCAAGTATACTTGACAAATTTGCAACATCGATTTTCTCGAAAATAAAACCCTCTATAGTAAAATTCATTTTTTTGCTACTGCTATTTCCACCTACCCTGTATGTATATAATGTATATTAAGAAATATATAACAAATTACAAAAATTAAAAGTCATTTGAAATAAAATTCATATTTAATATGCAGTATGTTCATAATAATAGTAATTATAGCGATATTTTAAGAAATTTTAAAATGCAATGTAAATAATAATTTAAAAAAAAAACAAATATTTCATTAAATTTCCCCATTAATTAGGTGAAACATGTCAACCTTGCTTAAAATTTGAAAGTACATTTTAAGTTAAAGACAATAATGAGTTCAGATGAGTGTTTCAAATTATTTTAGATTAAGTCAAGTGACTTAATTAATCACAGTAAGAATAGAAAATAATATTCTAAAAAATATTTCGAGTCATGTAGATAAATGTTTTCTAGTAGTTGTTTCAGGGATTAAGTAATGTTTGATTGAAATTATAATCCACTAAATAACAACTTTGCATTATTATTTGTAAGTAATGTGACAATTAGATTTCAAATTGAACGTGCAGCAAACAGATACTCGGCTGTACACCTGGCTAGAAGTTAAATCATTCTGTGGAAAATCTAAATGGTATGTTATTTCAACATTTTATATTCACTGTCTTCACTGTTGATTTAGAATAACTATGGATATTCGCGTTTTAAACTGTTCTCATTAAAATTCATTTCAAGGCTGGTAAACGTACTTCCAAAATAAATGAAGTTTACGCGCACGTTTCAAAATTATTAACGAAGTAAAAGCATTTTATGGTTAGCGAAAGCTTAACGCAATGTTTATCATAAATATTTCATTGCAGATGTATTTTTAAAAATAATTGTTGATTGTTTTATTATAAGCCGTTAAATTTTGTAATAGCGTAATAATAACATTAGTAGTAGTAAAAATAAAAAAAGAGTTCAGAAACAAAAAATTTGATTCAATAATAAATATTAATCGCTAAATTTAGTACAAGATTAACAGAAGTAAAAGTTCATAATATTTTTAAAAATAAATTTTGGCTTAATATTGATATGTTAATAAATGATTCTGTTCCATAAGAAATTACAAAACATGTTTTAAACTATTATCTTGAAAAATTTTGTTTAATCGTAAGATACTACTGTATCATAAAAATGTTACAATTCTCTTCAAATCAGTGACATTTATAAGAACGTTTTTGCATTGAAATTTATATTCTTAATCACTTTTTACCTTATTAGAAATAGAAAAAAATTATAGAAAAGCTATTTGTACGAGTCTTTTTCAAAAATATCAGTCCAAATTTTAATTTCATAAATAAAAGTCATCTAATTCATTGCGCTATATAGCCTCCAATGCACATTGAATAAGATAAATTAAACGGCGTTAATTTTGTATATTATTATGAATTTAAAATACTAATCAAACTTGATGTTAGACTTATCCATGGAAATGTTCAGTGAATAATCGATTGAAATTGCTTCGTTTACAACGTTACATGCATAATAATATAGTGACTTTTATTTATTTGATGTATTTGCAGTGATTGAAACAGGAAAACGATGATTATTTAATTAGAGCTTAATGTAGTGATGTAATACAACTAAAACAACTAAAGTAACGGGATTTCCCACCCTTTCTGGCCTGTCAGCACTTTCACTTTTTTACTTGAACTGTAGTTCATCGGGATTTTCCCGAATGGTTTCCCACGATACTACAATAATAACAAAGCTGCAAAAAATGTCATAAAAAAGAAGAAAAAAAAGAAATAAAAAGGAAACGACGTTTCTATAAAATCCATATCCACGAGACAACGATCTTAGTAATACCCAATTACAATCGAAATTATGGAAATAAATTAGACATACAGCAACATAATATTGCGGCGAAGAGGCTCGACGTTCATTCCAGCGATGAACGGTGTTAAGTAATCGCGGTTCTGATTAACTTGCATCGCGCTTATCTGAATCATACCGTAAGAGAACTTCATTATGCGTCCCTGACGTTTGATTCTCAGGGGCCGTTATATCAGAAACGAGCATGTTAACCAGAACGACATATTCCCCTGACGTCAAGGTCACTGCTCTGTTTCTGCCATGCAGGCAGCGAAGAGGGAGGGAAAAAGCCCAGACAGTGACAGAATTAAATTGCTGATGTAACGAATGCCAGACGTACCATTAGTGGTGTTTGCCGAGATCAACCTTCGCGGGCCGATCGAAAGGTCGAACGACTGATTCTCGCCAGGATTCTGATCCTTCCAGTCCGGTTGGTCCTCGACTCTTCGATAAACTCCGTGTTGCTGGTACTGCGGGGGCAAAGGGGTGTATTGATCGAGGGTAAGGCGGGAGGGATAGTGGCTAACTGTCCCCACCACATTCACGTACACCGCCAGCCAGACCGTGGCCAGAACCACCGTCACTCCTGGCTGCATCCTCCTATAATCAAACGAATATGTTCTTCATTATATTTCTTTTTTTATTCAAATACCTGCAAAACAATCGACGTCCTCTTCCTGTATCTTTTTCTTTTTCACTCTTTCATTCTTGTACTCTCTAGAGAGAGTAGAGCAGAGTTGTGTATTATTCGTATTATTTCGAACAATTATTTACCTAAGATAATTATTTTTCGTAATAAAAACTTATCATTTGTAACAGACATTGTAACAATTATTTATCCACACATTTCGTTATTATTTATTCGAATAGTGATATTGGAAGAATAATATATTTATAATATATTTGTTTTCTTTGTATTGCTGTTCGTTTTTACGAGTATCTTTATATGGATACATTCAGTACATATAATCGGAGACAAAAATAAGTGGACACGTAATGGAAATAGATATCAATGAAATTCCGTTACATACAGCTTGTTTGCACAAAAACAAGTTTGTTGATGTTAATTATTTAGATACTAAATAACCTATGTACTATAAAGATATATGATAAATAGAATTTAAATGTATAATATTAGTACTAATTCTTTGATTGATACTTACTTCTATTACCTATGCACTTATCATTCTTTACCATCATTAATCGGAGAGCAATAAATTTTCTAATTAATATTTGATCAATCTAATATTAAATCTAATATTTGAAAGGACAGAACGACGATTGAACAATAAAGCTTGCGATATGGTATATTAAAATTTTTATCTGAATAAATTCTAATACGAACATGTAAGTTATTCGAATAATATTTATTTAGATAAATTTGTCATATATGATCTTTTATTCGATTAGATATTTATTCATTACTGCGAATAAAATTTCGTTCCTTATTTTTATTCGTTATCTGTTATCGAAATAAAATCTTACTCAGTTCTGCACTAGAGACACGTGGGATAGTTCGATTCACATGGTTCACTATCGCTCTAACAAACGCGGTGAACCGAGTTGGAAACGAGGACATCCTCGTATTTTTATTACGATTTCCCGGTTCGCGAGAAAAGAACGGTTTAAACGTTTCTGTCTTCTGAAGACCGTATTACGCTGAGTTCTCTTCCGCTTCGAGAATTCGGTATCCGCGCGAACGAGACGTGTGAGCAGTTGAGCACTTTGCATCCGATGAAAATTCTTATTAGGTATTCGTGTCACGTCAAAGGAGCATTTGGGCTATTTCTGAAGAACCTCAGGCTTGGTCGGTTTAATGTCTGCGATATCATACGATCAGCGTCACTGAATTTTGATCGGACGCAAAATGATATATTTTCCACACATCTTTTTTCTTCTTTGTTTTCTATTGTTTCTTTTGTCTTTCTTTATTTAGATATGAGTTAGATTATGATTTGAATGAAAGGATAATAAATTAGGTTATGGGTTTGTAGAAAAGTTTATCTACAAGTATATTGATTTTTATGCTTGAAGAGATTGATTAACATGTTGGAGGTAGGCGAGTTTTATAAAGCTCGCAAAGGGATCGATTATCGCATTTGCACGTCCTGTAACACTCAATCGCAGTGGTAATTAAAAGTTAATTGGCTATTCTGTGGCCGTTGTGATTAGTTATTAAACGGGCGAACAACCTTCCGAGCGAAAATAGGGGATATTCGTTGCAGTGCGAGAGACTGTTCTTTTAGGCATAAACGTTGTAAGTTACGATGTATAAACTCAAACCGAGATAATATTACATGTATATAAAATATACGTGCAGGCGTGCGCGTATGTGTATAAAATAAATTAAAATAAACTTATTTTATGAATATTAGAATATTATGTTTAATCTAAGATAAATATATATTTTATTGAAATATGATATAATTACTAGGGTTATTGAAATATTAAATTATTAAAGATTTTAGAAATATTGAAATATTATTTACGACATATAGCATAATGTTTATAATAAGTTTGGAGCTGTTGTTTTATGTACCTTTACTAATAAATATGTTTAAATTTCTTAATCAATAATATTTAGTGAAAACATATATGTATAACATATAAAATGGATAGATAGAGCGAATAAGTAATTATAAAAATTATATTACTATTGTACTTTCGTAGACATAAGATATGATAAATAATGTTGATATTTATTCCATAATTTTATTATTTCATTTATCGAACATAAAATTAATCTATTTAGATATATAAAATTTATAAAATTATTTTAAATAATATCGTTTTGGAAACGTTTTGGAAATTGTAACAAGCTCTGGTCGTTTCTATCAGAATAAAAAATTTTAAATAAATGTTGGATATGTATAACATACTGAATATCTATTTTATCGGGAAACTTGAAAATTTTATCTATAATTTAAAAAAGTATATATTTGCGTCTGAGATTTTCCCTGCGTTATTTATAATGAATGAATAATCATGAGCTGGTAATAGCTAAAATAAATTAGTTTAAAATAATATGAAACATTTTATTCATTACCGATTTATTCTGATATAACTTAGAATATCATTTATAAAGTGTTATTTAACACTTTTTATTATTAATTATATAAAATATCATTTATGGACTACAAATGATTGTGTAAATTAATATTTTTACAAGTACAGTTACAAAATCGAGCTCAAACTGAAATTTATTTTACTTACCAAATATTACAACGATCACTTTACTTTAGATATTTTATATATTATCTCATTATGTAAAATTTTGCATATTCAAATTTTCCACAAATGTATAAATATCCGCACTCTAATCATTTACTATAACGCATTACTCGAACATATTAAACCACCAAACACATTACATGTATTTGTACATTACTTTCCATAATCACTTCTCGAAATCAACGATTAGCAAAAATCCAAAAAGTTCTTTCCTCGCAACATAAACAAACAAGAAACTTGTTACCCCTCTTGTACCAAAGAATCTGTTACAGATTCAACCACCACTTAATCTCGGTAATTTCACGAACTTCATGCCAGAAACGACAATGATCGTGCGTATACCAGACACCATGACCTTTCTTATGACTTGTGTTTCGATCGGTTTCATACCGGATAACGAGATCACATTCGTCGGTGCGCAGGAATGCCAGCTATCGATTTCGCGACACTCGATTGCCTCTCGAAGAAGTCGTGCGCTCCACGGTACCTTTTCTCTTGGGTAGGGTTCTCCTCTTGTCGCTTCTATCCTCGGGTCGCTTTAGTTGAAATTCTCCGCTTTGTACGCTCGGGGGCTAAATCTCTCCTACTGGCCGGTAGAAAGAGGAGCAACAATTGGCTCTCGACGCGTTCGAGGTGAAGGCGCAGAGGGATCAAGTGATCTTGACATACTGTCGCTGCCAGGTCGAAGTGGCTAAACTTAACGCTGGCCCGACTGCCTGTTGGCTAGCGACGTGGCGGCCCTCGCGCGAAATCGCGCGTATACAATGCTACACTTCCGGATAGTGACGTCAGATTCGCGAAGCCCGCTCTGGGGTCACTGGCAATTTCAAGCAATTGTGGAGACGTTTTGTCATCGACGCCAGGAATGCCTTCTACGATGGTACGACGCAACTACTTTAAAACCGATGTCTGACTGCGAAAATGCTATGCGATACTATAAAGACCAATATCGACTAGTACTTAATTATTCGAATTAGTATGTTCTTTTTTATCTGTTACGAGATGCCTTGTATAGTTTATAGATAATTGAAGAGTGTCCATTGCAAACAACAATAAGGAGGCAACTCCAACATTTAAATTGTATTTATTGACAGAGCAAAAAAGGCATATATTTCATATTCAAAAGTACAAAAGTTTATTACTACGAATATTAATCGATTATGAACTTATAGCAAACTGGCAAAAGTACTTGATTTTTGTTGGTTTACCTAAATTACTTAAAAACTATATAACGCGATATGATATAACACAATATATATGTATTATATATATATATATTAAATATATATAAATATTATTAAATAGATAATTTCACTTATAGAAACAAAATGTATGCATTTAAAAATTGAGTGCATGGAATTATAAATGTTATCAAATGGTTTTAATCTTTTTATTACAAAACATACATCTTCCTGTATAAAATCTATTAACAATTAATTGTAAATACCATTTTAGATTTTAAATTTTCACGACGTTTATTAGATGACATATTTATAGTTTCGGTTTCGATCGTATTTTTAATAGTACGTTGTTTTGATTCGCAAACATTCCTGTGAGAAACACGATTAAAACTCGAAGAATCATAAATAGATCATGTAAGTATCATCTATTACATGAAACAAGAACTCGATCGCCAAATGATGTTCCTTAAAATAATAGAGATTACTAATTTTTATATAATAAATAACATCCTAATTGAGGATTCTTAAAAATCGTTCTATTTCTTCTTATATATTACGGTATTCATCCTAAAAAGCATAGTGACTAACTCTTATGAATGCCATAGAATGCCTTCCTTAGTGCAATACATACTGCGTGGGAGGTCACGAAGATCCATTATTTTACTAAGGGGAATTTTTTTGGTAGAGTTTTCGTCAACCTGGTGGATGCCTAAGAATATACACATAGCCAATGGAAGAGATATGTATAGTCATAAAATCGGTTAGATGATAAAGTTTATATTTTTGAAATAGTAATTTCAGAGATATGTAATGCTCAACAGACCAATTATTACAATACTGTTACTATTTTCCTTGTTTGTTTTTATTTGTCCTGCACGCTTTGTCTAAGGGTAATAAATAACAGAATATTATACTTCACTGAAATTTTACATTAAATAAAAGAGTAAGATGTTCCCAATTACTTAAAGATCTAAAAAAACATGTTTTACACTTTGTTCCAATTGCCGCTTCCCTTTATAGTTTGGCAGTGTAGGGATTTGATATCTTATTCAAGCAAATATCAATTCAATATTGTTTTTCCTTTTTTATATTTAATACGTTCATTACCATCATCACATATGTGTTATAAATGTGTTTTAAGATTAATTTATATTTAATTCCAAGCTGTAAAATGCATTAATATATGTATAATTAATATGCTTAGTTTTAGAAAAAGCTAACCTCAAATTTTTCTCAGACAGTTGCCGTTTATAATAAAAATATATTGTAGTATTAAATATATTATATAAAAATACAGTAAAAAGAAAGTAGTAAAAGTACAGTAGAGTAGGAAGAAGAACGTATTTACAAAATATTATATAAATTACAATTTTGAAAGCAAGTTCTCAAAATACACCCATCGAAGCCACAGCTTAATGTCTAATTTTTAGCCTCAGTATATCATTTCCATCGACTATGTCTTATTGGAACATTTATATTTAGTCTTCTACACATGTTTGTATTTTTAAATCATCTCACTTTGTTCTATTAGTATACTGGGAATGTTTGTGCAAATTCATATTTTTAGATAATAATTAATGAAATCAAATCCTTACAGAAAATTATTTTATCCTCTAAATATTATAACAAGCATATATATTATAATACATATTATAATAACACAACACACATTTTCGCACATATATTTTTATATATTTAAATGTCCTATAAGTATGTAAACATCTACAATTTGCATTGTTAATACAGTATATTACTACGTCGAATATAACGATTATGAATTCATAAATATCATAATTCATGTAATCAAACAAGATTCTGTTTACCAATGGATGGCTTTATGTATATATCTTGGAATAAACGAGATTTGTTTATTCGAGGCTATTAAAAGGGAAATCCCCAGAGTTTGTTTCCTGTGCCTTAGCTAAACAATGATTGTATGTGTATATTCATTACATAGAGATAATACTGACGACAGGAAAGTAAAAAAGAGAAGGAGAAAAGACTAGAATGCCAGAATAAAAGAGTAAGAAGAGGACAAAGATCCCGTCTTGAAATCTAAAAACATTCATCCATTGTTCTGCCAAGGACGAAAATGATTGAATAATACACAGAGACGTTATTTAGACGTAGTTATGAATGCAATTATTTAACATATCGTCGACCTCGCGAATTAGACCCGATTATATGCTAGCCATTGCACACTTTTTGCAAGTAATGTGTAGTAACATTTTTAAATTTAAACATTCATATATTTTATACTTTATATTTTATTTCTATTTATATTACGCTTGATATATGACTTATATACAAGATACATGAAAGTAAAACTACATTACACAGTTCAGTATTTTGTTAAAGTATGATAACATCTATGCATATGCATTTATAGAAAATTTGAAGGTGCAAAATATATAAAATATTCAAAATATAGTACTTGTTATAGGTAATAGAAATATTTGTATACATATAAATGGAACAAATCTTTGTACCAAGTCTACTTCTTTATTTGTGTTCAGAAACACGTAAAGGATAAATATCCCTTTTTTTTTTTTTTTTTTTTTGTAACAGTCGCCGATTTCCTTTTTAACGCTTTTTGTTTAAAAATTACAATTTTTACAATTTTATCTTTAGGTAATTATATATTTTCTTTAAGTTAAATCAATGAAGCTAAGTATGTTTCGGAATGAAAAAGTGCCTCACTTAATTTAAGATATTAGACTTCAGTTTAGACCCTAGATTTAAGCCCAAGACTTAAATTTTGAAAGATTATTTCTTAAATATAGGAAGTTTATTTTTGTAATAATATTTCAATCAAACTTTTAAAATGGCTTAGAATTGGAGACATCTTTCTATTTTTTCTCTCATGGCGAGGAAACTGTTTGTTTACATGAAATTATGTATTTATAAGCATATTTTTTAATATATCTCCCTGTTAATGTTCAACACTGTTATGCCCTTGCAATCATTCTTCCAATAATCGTCATTTATAACTTAAGCGTAATAAATTTAGGGAAGCAGATGTGTTGCTTTAAAAAACTTTTCGCCATAAATCTTACGGCCAGTTAACCAAACAGTACTGTTTTGATGAGCGAAGCTGAAAACCAAGAGATTTAGAGCAGAAAGTATTTTGTAGCGGCAAAGGGATCTTGACGCCGACGTGAGATTGATTAGAAACAAAGTTCCTCGAGTGTAGAAGATAATTTTCCTTTGTGTTATTATTCATCAGAATTGTGTAAGATGGTGATGAAATGGAACTGCGGTGAGAAATTCGACAGAAGTGCGGAATTATGCGGGAAATGAGTCTTCCATGAAATATGGTCTAAATTTATACCGACTGAATTGATGGTGTGGTCTTAAACAAAGAGATGAAAAATGTTTGAACAATTAAACTAATTTAATACTTATTTTATACGAACTTTAAATGTATATTATTCTGAAAAAAGAAATTCATCTAAAAGACTTTCATCTATAAATTTAGAAAATATATATATATAATTATCGAATAGCTTTTTGTTTCAGTGTGTTAGTAATTTATATATTTTGCCCGGTTTAACTCGAAAGACTCAAATATCCCGAAAAATATGAATGATACGAAAAAATGTTTTAAACAAAAATTTTGTATCAAGAGGGACATACTCATACTCTCGTCTATTTGACCCTGCGATAGTTTCGAGCCTGTGACAATCATGTTAAAATTTTTAAATGGGAACCTACAATTTTACTATATATTGCTGTAACTAATGGTGAAGCATTTTCGACCATTATAGTCTTGTATCTTTCAGACCATCTATTATGAAGATATGAACTTTTATGTTCGACATGCCGCATGCCGGACATTTGCGAGGACATCGTTTAAGTTAATATTTAAACATCGTTTAGATTCTGTTATGTAATGAAAGAATAAATATTTGCTATATATTTCCGTTATTTTATATCACGTTCATTTAATGTATTGCGAATGTGTATAATATAATTACTATTTTGAAGCATGGTAGTCAAGAATGAAAGTATCTTATTATTTACTTCACTCTATTTTGTGGTGTACTTTAAATCTATGCTAGATAAGGCTTTATATACGAACCTGTATAAAATTTTAATATTTAATTCTAATCTTTATAAGAAATTTGTATTACATTTTACAATTTTTATTGCTATTTTAATGTAAATGAAGAATATTTTATCATGAACTTGTATTATAAAGATATCGTTGCAATTACTAACATATAATGGTCGTTAAATGAGTTTTAATGATGCTTAAAAAATCATTTGAGGTGGTAGTAGTAGATCCCGTGATAGGTAATGCTTCTTCTTTGCTGGAGTAGAGATCGAGATACGTTCCGTCATTGGTGTAGATGGCGCTCTGCTGGGGTACTGCTGCATTTCTTTCTTCCTATTTAAGAATCGTGGAAGAAAAATCGGATTACGAGCGCCGCGCGATTCGAACCCGGATCCCGAACTTTCGTAACCTAAGGCGCTAACCACTGCGTCATCGTCGTCTGACATCTACTTTGTCGAGTGCCGCCACACATTAAAAAGCAGATCTAATCAAAACATAATTTCTCTTTTCTAATTATTTCAAATGATACTAAATTTAACGTGTTTTATTATAGATTATATATTTAATTACATTATTTTCAATAAAAGCATGGTTGGAATCTTTTTTAAATATTTCAGTCATGAGTTCCATAATGTGCTATCTTATTAGACACTCTTCCACATGTCCACTCAGGAGCAATTAATCACTGTCGGCAGAATTTTTGTAACTCGAAAAGAAAGTTTGGACAACATAATTCCTTTATTGGTCGCTTCTTGCAGGCTAGGATTACATTATCAACACGCACAATCGGAAATAAGGCATCCAAATTCCAGTAAAGCTCCAAGTTCCTTCACATTAACAGTTAATGAACCAAAAAATAAGACGCAAAAGATAAAATAAAATATTAGCAAATATCTGGATTTAAAGATGTTTATTAAATAGATGATATTTATAAATATAAAATTTGGCAAAGGACAAGTAATAAGGCATAAACAAACATAATCTTATAATATTCTTGTCTTCTATAATGATATTGTAATAAATTTTCCATAAAGAAAATTACTAAATTAAAATTGAGTACAAGATAAAGTAAAATTCACTGTAATTTTATAATCTGCGTTGCAATTAATATTTCATATTTGTATATTTGCTTATTTTTTATTATTTATTAGTTTTCATAAAAACGTTTTTGCAATTTGACAAATATAAGGATTATAAACAAATAACCGTTCGTAATTTTGTAAAAAATATTCATGACTTAATTACTATTGAATTTGAAATAATCATTTTAACATTAAAAGATGATGTAACATAATGATAACAAGTAATACCAATAACAAATTTAAACAGTAGTATTTCAATAAAGTCCAGATATAAAATTTAATAAAGATAGAAGTCAATAAATAAACTGAATATGACACAAAATAAATAGACATATAGGTAACTAATAGCACAATTAAGAACATTCCACAAATTTTATGTATATAATTTGTTTCTTTGCATGTTCCATATCACATTAATAATTAGATAAAATAAGTCGAAAATTCTAATGGCGTCAATCATGAAAGCTACAAATGAATAACATAAAATACTCATTCATCACAAAGAATACACACAGTTCGGTAGAAAAGCAAGATGTTATGAGTGATAAATGAGTTTACTATGACAATTTGTTATACAGCGTATGGACTTGTTCTTTGAAGATAGATTAATATATATTTTTAGTAAAAATAATGTAAATAATTTACGTATCTTGGATTACCGTTACACCAAGTTGCGCATCTCGATTTTTTTTCCTTTTGGTGTTCTACTCGTAATTATCTTCCACCTTAACGGTACAGGAGTTGAGAGGTTTTAATTTTTCCTGGGAGAAATGCAACATGGAATTGAAATACGCGGCTGTCACGACAAGGTTATCAGTTGGAAGAGAGCCACTTGAAATATAAGCGTATAATTATATATAGAAAAAGAAGTTCCTCACGAATGAGTGCTCAGAGCAACAACAATATACACATCGATGCATGTTTATACATAAGTAGTTCGGAGAACTTTGAATTAATGTAATAGATGAAATTTCTTGATATAGGTTAGATGTAAAGCAATTATTAGCGTATCCCGTTTCATTTCTTTTATTGAAAATAACAGAAGTTGCCTCTAAAATCAAAACTTCTAAGATAATATTATTAAACATCTTAATAATATTATCTTAAATACTAATATTATTTTAATGGGTTAATACAATTACGTATATAGAAAATTAAGACTTTTAGATTTTTAAAATTATTCTTTACAAATTTTTACATTCGTAAGTAAGTTAACTAAATATTATGCTTCTAAATCATCGCATAGATTCTACAGCAATTGAAACCAAAATTACTTTCCAAATATATTTCATTCCAACTAATTTTCTTTGCGATAAGAAAATTGTATAGTACAAATGAAGATACCCTTTCTCCAAAAATTGAAGCGAACCACAATTTCGTTACAAACATTATACAGCACAGCTATAACACTATTCGATACCAGTTAATTTTCGACCACAAACGAACTGTTGAGATTAGGATGTTTGATGCAGAAAGAAAAGAGCGCAGCCACAACACTTACGACGAAGATAATTAAAACAAGTGGTCACCATAACTTCAAAGAGCAAGAAATCTTTGTCAAGCTAATTGATTGTCTCAGCATGTCGCAATGTTGTGTATAATTGAAAATACTAATTGAAAGAAATGAAAAAGAAGATGGCAGAGCAACTACGAACGCAAATTTAAATCGTACAAATTGTCGCGGACGAAGGAATTAAAGTTACTTTTAAACACAGAAGACGATTCGGTTCAATCATAGCCACCCAGAAGCTTTTTTTCTTTTCTTTCTATCTTTATTATTCGCTATCTTCGAAACCTTTTTCTCCCGTCGTTTTCTCCTCAATTGCCTTCCATCTTGCATTTAGCGTGCCTCGTGGTAACGAGATGGAATATTACGATCGAGGATAAACGATAATGGGCGATAAAATTATTACGAATACTTCGGAATTATTACTTATTTGAAGTCTAATTACAAATAAAATTGAAGATACATTCTAAATGAGACCTCTTTTTATTATAAAACATATTAATACAATTTTGATAGCATATGACAATTATATTTAAAATCTTTACAATTTTCAAAGAATATACAGAGTGCTCGATGCAACAAATGATTTCAGGAGTAATACATTTACAGAGCCATATTTTTTTTACAAGCCCAGATTGTTTCAGAATTGCATTAATTCTTTTAACAGAGATGCATATTTGTGTGAATAGTAAAAAAGTATTGAGATGAAGTGGGGAAAGTGATTAAAATGGTGTTTTATCTTTAATATTGTAGAAGTTATCGTATGCAAAACGAGAAAAGACAAAGAGTGATACTCTATAATGAAACTTCTTCTGAATATACCATGTGTGTTATATGTATCAGCAATTCTATATGACAAAATGTAGAATTGAGTTGTAAAATCATTTTCGACGTGCGTGAAAACGTATGACAACAAATACACTAATGCGATGAGAAAAATGATTTTATTATAGCAAATTTATAAAAATATTATTAAATTATCGAATATAATCAGATTTCAAACCCAATAATGACTCTTAAAGATTTTGATAGTGTCCTAATAATTATTTAGGTTTACTCGTTTTTGATGTTACTACAATATCCAGGGGTCCTAATATTTATCTTCACTCTGGTCCTTTACTGTTCTGACTTCATTTAAAAAAGAAAATATCTTATTGACATAAACAATACAAATTCATGATAATATGAAAATTTTACGTAGGAAGCAACAAATATTCAATTTTTTAAAATCCTAACTCCAGACAATAATATTAAATTTCATAAAGCTTAAACTCACTTTTTCAGTTTACAAACTAATGAAAAGAGAACAGTTAAAGCAAAGCATCGTTATAAAGAAAGCGTATACAAAGTCTGATATATGTACGTATGTACATTAAGTATACGAAGAAGAATATATTTTGTACATCTCACTATTATCGAAGTCATAATATTACTGAACATGAAAAATATGTAATATCTTCATTCTTCTTGTTCATAATAATTTGTTTACTCACTGTATCTTTTCAGACCGAGACTCAAAGAAGAAACTTGATAAAATCGTGCTTGTTATAAGGTCGTGTCGTAAAAATCGACTTTGCATCGTGATTAATCCCGATACTGATTTACACGTATGTCTGAAAGCGACTATGGAAAGGGATCAGCGAATATTGAGCAAGCGTCAATTGGATGATTGAATTCTGTAACAAGTAGCTAGCTTTTAGTCCGGTCAATTTAGACATAAAAACAGTGATCAAATAACAAAAATTCCGACAGAGCTAAATTTTTTTAGAGACCTTGGATACACCAGTAGAAATAAAATGCCAAAAGTCCTCATTGATTCCATGGGTGCTAAAAAAGTTATTCAAGGTCAAAGTCAAAATTTTCGGCTTTTTTTAATTTTTCTTGAAAACGGTAAGTTTTATCGAAAATATAGTCCAGACAAAAATTGTAGATCATAAAATTATCTACAAAAATNAATCACCATTCCTAAGATATCGCCATTCTAAAAGTTGAAGGAGTTACATTCTACATGATATGCACACAAATGCCACATATATACATAGTCAGGCACTTAATATAAGTAACAATGCCTATTTGTATGTCTTATATGTTTAAACCATACAATTCTGAGGATATACACTCAAAAGAAACTCAGTCCCTTAGTCAGTTCCTTCTATATACCCGATGGCCACTGAAAATATTGCAGTTAAACAAGCTCAAAATGACGCTGATGTCCTCATAATTGAAACAGCAATTGAACAACTCAATGCAACAAATACAACTGTTGTGGTTGGTGAAGATGTTGATTTGTTAGTACTACGTACTGCACGGACTGCAATAGATAAAATTATTTACTTTCTAAAATCTGGAAAGGCTCAACAGCAAACGGAAATATACTCTTCATAAAGTTTATCTGCTTATCCAAAATGCCAAAACCATATTTTATTTTTTCATGCGATAACCGGCTGCGCTACTACATCAGCAATGTTCAGAAGGGGTAAAACATCAGTATTAAAATTATTTGAAAAAAGGATTTAATTGATTGCGCTAAAGTATTTGAAGAAATTGACTTTTCTCCTCAAACGATAATCACAAAAGGAATTCGCTTTCTCCTTGCTGTTTATGGAGCTCCAGAGAAAATTGATTGTATAGACAAGTATAGATATTTAACTTTTGTAAAAAATACACGGAACAAGAAACAAGTACAACTATCTTGTCTTCCTCCAACATCGGCTTCTGCTCATCAACACTTGTATCGAGCATTCTATCAAGTTCAGGCATGGGTAGGCAATCAACTAAACCCCGAAAACTGGGGTTGGAAATTAACAGACAATATTTTGAAACCGATTCAAACTATCCTCCCACCTGCTCCGGAAAAACTCCTAAACACTATTTTTTGCAATTGTAAAAAAGGTTGTAGTGCTAAATGTGGCTGTAGAAGAATAGGGTTGTCGTGTTCACCAGCGTGTACTAAATGTCAAGGCCAGTCTTGCTCGAATATTCAATCGAATCCTATAGACGAAGATTCGTGTGATATCGATGAAGATACAGCTGATTCATCTTCAGTTGAACAATTTATGGACATCCAGCAAGAAGAAATCGAAGAAGACATGACTGTTGAAGTCGAATTTGAACAGTATGAATCAGATTAAAATATTAACATAAATTAGAACTACAGTTATATCCCATATCCCACCAATTTCGTTTTGTGATAAATCTGACTAATACAAAAAATATGCATATACTAATTCGGTCAGTACGTGCTCATAATTCACCTAGAGCGGTATTAATCTTAAATAAAATTTCTGTACAATTAGTCTTTTTTTGTTTTAAAATCCTGTGCCCCAAGGAGTTATTGGAATTAATTATAATACAGGCTGTTCGAAAAAGCAATATTTTCAAATAACTTTATTTTCATATGAGGAAATATTATCTATTTCGTAATATTTTATAAATGTTATCTAATATTAAGCAGGAGTAAAAGGTTTCGGATAAAAATTCAATAATATCTTTCAGCTTCTATTCTCGTTTTCCAACTTTTCTTACAAGGCATTACATATCTCTAATTTTTGGATTAAACAGTGGTTCATTAATCGATGTTTTGATAGTCGAAATTTCACTATAATTAAAAGATATGTATATATAAAAAGTTTTTACATGCAAGCTGAACAAAGAATGGAAAATAAACATATTGGGAAATAGGCTACACGTGAGAATAGCAAAACAAATTTTTCATAATAATCTCATTAAATACTTAATTTATATAAAAATCGAAATTCTAGGATGATATCGCACAAATATATGTTATTTTAGTAAAATTCTTCGAATATATACAATATTAAAAAAAAGTATAATTCAAGTATATTTCTTTAAAACTTAACTCGGTGAAAATAATCTTTAGATTATCAGAATATATTATAATTTTTCCTTATTACAAAGGTGACAAAAATATAGTTCTATAGTAATCTTAAAAAAATTGATACCCATTACCAATCATTTTCTCAATCTAGTCAATGTTCAAACATCTTAACAATTATTGCATTTTCCTTTTTTCTCAAATAAATAACAATATATGGCTATTTTTATATATATAGTTCATATATTATAATTAGACTGCCAATGTTTATATACTAATTACAATATGCAAAAATATGTATATGTATAAAAATTTATTAGATTAGATCCATTTTTACAATTTTTCTGATTTTAACGTGATTCAGTAATTGAAAAGGAGAATAATATGTCAAACTTAAGAAAGTAAAGAATTTAAGAAATTTAAGAATAGTTGAAAAAACGATCTTTCGCAAAAGTACCAACCATATTTCTAATATTAAAACAATCGATACTTTTGGAATGTTTAGGAGGATAAAAATAAATTTTAAAAGTTTAATGTGCCTTGCTTATTTCTAAATTACTGTTTTAGTTTAAATGTGCAAATAAAATTGTTTATTTCAAAACGTGACTTATACATATTTCAAATCCTTCTCCTGTAGGCTTCATAGGATGTATACAAGTTACAATAATCGTTATAGTATTTAGCAGTTGAAAGAAATCTCAATTTAGATTTAGAAATCTCAATTAAAAATCCGTAGTCTACTCTTAACTTTATTAATAACTTTTCCCATTTCATATTTTACAATTCTGAATTTTTATATAACTATCTATTCATACTAAATAACTCACTAAACAATTCAAAGTTAGAAAATTATGGGAAAGTAAAAAATTTTAATTGTACAGAATGCACGTAATATGAAAAAATCTATATATACAAATTATAAATATATACTATATATGTATATAATATATACAAATTATAATACGTAGGTCGTTATAATATTTAGTAAACGAAACAAATCTCTTAAGTTATATTTCTTTAATTATGCTCAGAAAAACATAAATTTACATAAAAACCCGCAGTCTTATTTTATATTATGTTAATTTGTTCTAATCTCACTCTCATTGAAAGTAATAACCACAAACATTTTGAATACTTAAGGAAACTTCTAGCGTACATTTAAAATGAAAAACGACACATATCAAGGACTTTTTCATAGTTTTTTCAAAATAAAAAGTTGTTAATAACACAAATTTGATAAACAATAATAAAACAAAAAAACGCAATGGGATCTAAAACGATTTAAAAGATGCAATGAGATTAATAACTTTAATTATTTCATATTTTACATTTCTAAATTTGTACGTCTTGTTCATTCATAATTAAACTATACAAAAACATCTCATACTAAATCAGTATTAAAATACCAGAAGAAGAATATTCTACTTTATAATGCTTCTGTGTAGGTGTTGTCTTAAAAAAAAAAAAAGAACGGGGCAGTATTTTACGTTTCCTAGAATGCGAAGAATTCAAAGTCTTTCCTCTGTATATTCATAATATATGATCGAATTGGTTCGTGACCTACGGGATACGCATATAAATCTCATAGTCAACGAGCATTGGAATAATAATACTCACGGGTCTGATAATAAAAAACGGCACGATAAACTATATCGTTCTGTCATGCGCTCTTATCGATCGAATCCGTCTCTGCCTGACTTTTCAGAGATAACGTACTGAAATGTTGAAATGTCGTTTCGCACTAATTCTGTTGCCAGAATATACAAGATGGCACCAACGGGGAACGAGTTTTTCTTTCGTTTTATTTTATCACGAACACTTGACGTTTTTGTTACTGTTTATGACAAATAGTCAAGTTATCGAGAGTCATTCGAACGCAGAAACATTTTTTCGAATTGAATATTCGCAAACGATATCAGCTTTGGCTCCTGTGTGAAAGTATTTGATAATCAATGTATAAAAAAAATATAAAATATCGTGTAGCTATAAGTTTATCGCTTTTCATTCTTTATCGAGATTGTTAATTCCTTGTAACTTTATGTAAATGTATATTTTGTTATATCCTATTTTAATACATTTATATTTTGTTATCTAATTTTTTCAGAAGAATTTAAACACACATCTTTTCTTAGTTTGACTCAGTAATATTTCAACTTCGTACAATTTTCCTTCTGGTTATAGTAAATCATTTTTGAAAGATTAATGATACATATCACTGCTTGGCATTAATAGTGACATAACTCAAAATATTTCAAATTTGCTTTTACCGAATAGAGGATCTATATTATGTTTCTAATTTTATCGTGTAAAACAGCGTATCTATGATTCCATTCGTTTTGTTTTGTTTCAGAGGGTAGTTATATTGATAGGGCCTGTACCTACTTACTATTTTCAAAAATGTAAATTTTACTTATCAATGTCAAACAGCGATGTATGAATCCTATTTTTTATAACCTCTTATGAAATGTCGATAATTATTAGGAAGAGTGGTGACTTCGCTGATTTCAATGATCCTGAAATATGTTATCAACATCAGCATTCTGAACAACTTCTTTCTATACATATAACCGTCACTTGGTCTTTGTAAAATATTCGCAAAAAACTTTAATTAAATTCAAGTTACGATTACGTTTCATTCTGGTGTAGGCAGCTGCATTTTTATATATTCAAACCTAATCTTAACTCATTCACGAGAGAGATAACTATTTTTAATATTGTATAAATATAAGAAAAATCAATAGCTTATAGGTTGAGCCAGAGTAATATCAGGCCACCACTAAGTGCTTAGCAACGTTAGCCTGAAACAATTTCCGATGGATCGATCAATATATGAGATGTGGCATTTTATTCTAATTTTCAATTGCTCAAGTGTGTAATAATTATATCTACCGTCATTGATAACTTGTTTATAAAAAAAAAGATTTATAAAATAAAATGTTAAATAATACATATGAGTAATATTAAACATAAATTGCTTCATAATTTGAAAACTAAAGCCGAACAGCTATTATATGTATAGGAAACAGATGTGCATAATATTGACGATATATTTCAAGGTCATTGAAATGTATGTATGGTTAATTATACTTCATATAACTTTCTTTCGCAATAAAATAAATTTAATCTTTTACAATAAAAAACTTGAAAATAAATTCTTTTCTTGTCTCTTTCTTTGTAGATTAAAATGTATTGTAATTTTTGTAATTTCCGTATACACTTTGAGACATATTGTCATAATGAAATTTATTAAGAATCAGTATATTTTAATTGAACAATTTTTACACAAAAGAATTTATGTATGAGGACTTGGACTGTGGTAAATAGAAGAGTAGCTTGGACAGGCAAATTGATGGCGATATGCTGCCTGTTCGATAATTCGTATATAACAACAATTCAAGAATTTCTGATCGCATGGTCGGATAATCGGGAGTCAGCGGCTCAACGCGACGCGGCATCCTAATCGGTATCTGGATAATCAACGTTCCACTGTAATTAAACGTTAATTGAACGAAGAGATATCGTCGTACGATCATATGAGAAGATGACATATTAATTGATGTACTACTGTTCGTTTGAAATCACATATTACTTCCGCAAATTATCGAAGTTAACTATTTCCTCTCATAATGATTCACATTCGTTAGTTTTCTGTATTACCTTTGTAACAGGTGTTAGGATTCGTTCTAGTTTCTTGCTAAAGGTAAATAATATTTTAATTCATTATTTAAGTTCATAATTAATCATCTCTACAATTTGTAACATTTTTGTCTTTCATGTTTTATAGAATTAAAAGTGATTTGATATACATATAGCTGTATTATTATACTGTTAAACAAACTTTTATTTGTTCCTGATTTTGTAACCTTCATTAGGTGATTCTTGTAGATTTTTGTGAGCTAAACACGAATCTGCAAAGCGTATTTTCTTAGACCCCACAGTTTCCGAAAAAATCAATTTTGGAAAAAATGTCAAATTTTCAACTTTACAGATATTTTGTGCTTTTATAGTAGCAGCTATCGAGTTGCGGTCGAAACGAAAAATTTCTGTGAACCCTTCCGAACAAAATGATATTGCATTGATATTGCATTATAAATATTTAAACATATCTAAATAATGATCAAAGTGATAAGAACACGTAAAATACACTATTTTCTGCTTGCATATTCCAATTTATTTCACAAACTAAAGGTTTAGGAGAAAATCTAACATGCGATAGAGTAGATATTTTTGCTAAAGAAAGCGTCAAGAAAAACTAGAAAATCATGTTTTGATTTCTACGTAAAAGTGAAACGGTTTGGCAAAACACGTGGCGGCGGCAATATTACTGAATGCCGGTGGTTAACGGCTGCTCGTGTTTGGCGGTTTTGTTATGCCCCGTGGCAGACGAGGCATCCACCAACATTGAGTACTGACAAAAGTTTACAAGAATCGCCTATTGAAGATTGCGAAATTAAATACGTGTTGAACAATGTTATTAAACTAGAAACAGTATCTTTTAGTTCTTTTAATTGGGGATGAAAAACTAGTAATGAAGTAGTCTAGAAATTAAAATTAAACTTTCAAATTTAAAATCGAAGTTAAAATTCAATGTTGTCCGTTGAAGTAAGTTTCAGTGAGGATATGTGGTATTTAATTTTGCAATAACATGATGTTTAACAATGTAAATACTAAAGTTTGAAACGTTAAATCTGAAAATCATAAACATGTCCAAAAAAGATACTACGTAAATATTTTTTTTATAAATATCATTATTAAATAAACAATCTTTCTTTAAACATTTACAAATGCCCTATACTATTTGAAAAAAATTTGATTCCTTTGCTAGTAATAAGTAATTATTGCAATAAAAGAATTGTATAGGATGACTTGTAGTATTTTATATAATTACAAGTTTCACGAGAAAAAGAGAAACGTGTATGAAGAATTCGAACATAAGATGGTCGCATGTGTGAATCTGCTCGTGATATCGCGATTCATTATCGAGTTAGAACCTTCCGAAAATGCGGATCGTTTCCTAATCGGTGGAATATGATTACATATAGGTAGTATTTTCCACAACGACCTAATTCGATTATTCATAACTACTTAGAAGAAGATTTACAGAATTAAGTTTAATTATTATTCCAGTGAAAGGGCAATGGGACGGACGCTTGATTGAGATAACGATTATACTTTCATAATAACACTACTGACACTTGCTATCGATTTTTATTTGATTACGTACATAAGTATATTGTGTTGTTCATAGACATACGACTTTAATATTAGTTTCTTTTCCATAAGAGATAACTCGAAGAAGAACTTTTACTGAAATATTAGAAATGCTAAAATTTTTAAAACAAACCAATCTTTCCCAAAATTTAGAACACTCACATTATGACTTCAATTGAAAGTGAAAGATAGTACGTGAAGTTGAAGTTTTACTTGAGAAATGACAACATAATATAGTACTATAAAATCAAATTCGTTTGCATGAAATAAATAATTAAAGAGAATAACGCTATCGAGGGTTACTGATTTGTACTGGCACGACAGTCAAGCAGGATGTACTTGCTAACGGAGCGATTAGTGTTGAAACTAATTGAAGGTTGACGATGGTCGAGGGCGAGATAAAAAGTGTCACCTCATTAACGTGAACAGTAGCAACGTCGCTAATCGGTAGACTAGTTTGTAGCCGAACTAAGAGAGATTACTTATTAATGACGGATGATCTACATAAGCTAATTCACCATATAGTAAGGAGGTACTTCATAAGGAGAGTAATAGTTTCATTCATTTGATAACGTAATTATGGGCAAGCTTCGTGACGAGCAAATAAAGGATTTCACACGATTTTATTGTTGGACGTTCCTTTTTACGAATCCACTGATGGAATAGACAAACGAACCAATGCCAAGAAAATTAACTCAATCGTGCGACACTTCTCCATTAAACGATGCCGCGGTGTGGTAAAAAAGAATTAATCAGAAATATTAAGATAAATTGTTAGTGATTGTGATAGTTCTAAAGTTTTTTCCAAATTGATCATTTATAGTAGGATCAAGTTCTTTAATGGAGACTACAAATTTTTATGTATTTATGTGAATTTTAAACGTCAGGAATGTTTGAAATGAAAAATTATAGTATAATGTTGTTTAATTTCACTTTATATGATATAGCATTATATAACTGTTTGCATTAATATGAACTTAATCAAACCGAAACGTTAAATAGCTATTCCTAAATATACTTAGGCGTACATTAATGTATTAAGTTTTATAGTAGAAATAAGTGCCAAAGATATTCAAATATTAAAAATATATTGTGGACGCCTGTGTCTTGATAGAAAATTTAAATATACGAAAATGTACAAAATATCCAAACCAAGTACGCATTGTAATATTTGTAGAGTGGAACTTAGAGGGAAATTTCCTATTTGGATTGTATTTCTTTAGTTATATTCATAATACTGTAAATTTGCATAAACATATGCGCAATTTAATTATATTTGTACATATACAAATGTATATTCTATATATAAAAATACACTGAAAATACATATTAAGAAAATAATGAAGTCAAAATATTGAACATATTAAATATAAAACTGTTAATAATCATCAATCTAACGAAATCTATATATAGTATATGATTAAATAATACTAAACAAGTTTATCAACTCTAGAAATAGGTAATAGAAAATTTCGAATGAAGCTAAATTTTATTTTGAAATTACGATGTATGCATCATTATATCATTATAGTGCGAGGCTTTCGCGAAAATAGACCCTTAAATTTAAATAAAATATCAGCAGTGAAAGTAGCGAGATTGTGATAAACGAAGGGACATATAGACAGATTTTAAAAGTCCCTAATGAGATTTCATTAGATCTTCGTGAGAAATTATTCGGAGCATTCTATTAATTTTCTGTTATCTGGTAAATGATACACGGTACAGAGAGAGCAAAATGTTATATCGGAAAACCAAAAAATTAGCCGTCTAAGAAGGCAAAAGAAATTTTCTTCGTTTGAATAAAAGAAAGTAAAGGTAAGTAAACTGCATTGGGACAGCAATTTAGTACGTATTAAATTTTTATTATATAAATATACATAGTTTTAATGAGAATGAAATATTTGTCGAGATCGGAATGTTGTGAAGGGAAGCAATGAATTTTTTTTATGACCTTATACTTTAGATTGAAAAATATAAGAATACGTTTTTAGATGTTATTAAAAATTTAGACGAAAAGTACTTGTGTGTGATAATAGTGATGCTGTAATTTTGTATAATTTAAATTTGGTGATGATTTTATTCTATTTCATAAAATTAAAAACAGTTTTACTTTTTTCCTTTCGTGTAATGTTTGTGAAACACAAAAGCAGTAAACTGCATACATTATTGATTAAAAACGTATTATCGTTTAGTAGATGATGAAAGATATAATATAAAGAAGCAAATATTGCCACAAGTTATATCGGGTGTATTGCACCTCGGGGTTTCGGGTACAAATTCCAATATAAGAACATTTTAAAAACTTATGTTTTCAATGAGAACTCAAGATCGCATTGACTTTTTTAAACGACACTACGTATTTTGACTTTGTATTGTTGTAGTTGATGTTGTGACAAGTTTAACGATTTACTATTCTGACCCTGAATTTAGCTTGAATCTTGAAATGCCGGTTTAATCGAGGAAAATCTTATCGTTAAAAATTATTTCATTTCGATCAAATCACACATTTCAAAATGGTCAGCCTTAATAAGAAAAATGCTAATTGTAACCGCATTACAAAAGGAGCATAAACAGCGTACAGAAATAAATATACCTTGTATTGTGCTGTTTTTTATATCTTCAACCACCGGAAGATACCTTTCAAGGACAGTAAATTAAACTCTCCCTTTTCTTCACAAAACATTGCACGTTAAAACAACACCGCAGAGTAACTAATAAAATAATGCGAACAGGCGTTGAATGAAAGCCCACAACTAGTATAGGTGGAAGAGTTGACGTGCGACGAAACCGCGCCTAATGCAATCTCACATCCACTCTCTCACATCCGGGGTTTTTGGTTCCAAAGTACATACGCATATATATATACACCCTCTCCTTTATAAGTATTAAAACACGTACAGAAAATGAAGTTATCCTCAAGAATAATTAGAAAATTATTTAAGAGTTGTTATCTAGTTTGAAATTTATGTAAAAATACAATAAATCTTAAGATAACTTAATACTAGTAACTAATAATTAATCTTAAGATCACTATAAAATCTTAAAATAAATAAAGAATTTATACATTACAATATAATAAAAATGTGTATTAAGTAATATTTATAATAAAAGCTTGACCCGTATATACAGGATGGACCACTTAAATAATGCCACCTAAATACCTCTTCGAATGGCGATGATGCAGAAAATATTTTAAACGTAATATGAACAGTATCAAAGGACCAATATTCGGCAAGAATATTTTTTTTTAAGGTTACTTTCTTTTGAAATTCTCGAAGTCATTAATTTTTTTGCCACAATTATATATTTTTTTTTATTGCATCGAGTAGCTGATCATGAAATACGTTCAAATATAAACAATAATGTGACCTTGAAATTGTCTTGGACCTCGAAAATTTAAGTTTTATGTGAAATTTATATCTATCGAGATCGCAGGTTTTGGCTTGAAAGCGATAAGGGGGAACCTGCCAATATCAATAAATATGTCTACTATCACAATTCTAGTGATCCTTCAGAGTCTAAAATCCTGATCACTTTTAATTTGTTAATGTGTCGATGTAACATTCATAATGAATTAGTCATTACCCTCTTCCTGCAATCTCGGTAGATAGATAAAATTCACGTAAAACTTTAATTGTCAGAATCTAAGATCATTTCAAGGTCATATTATTGTACATATTTGAACATATTTTATGTTTCCCACAAAAGGGTATTAAGGTACTCGGTCTAGAAGTGATTAGTTTGAAAGATATTTTATCTTTAATATCGTAAAACTTATCGTATGGAAGGTAAGGGAAACAAAACTAGAAAAATACTACACTATCTTTTCTTGTCATATACATAAATACATATATTTACATTAAATCTATTTTGTGATATCTATATATGTACATTTTACGATTCGTTTCAAACTTTACGAACATTATCGTGATAGTCGAGTCTCATAACGATGTTAATAAAATTTCGAAATGTATTTGTATTATACACATAACATATACATAAAAAATATGTAACCAAATGGTGTCATAATACTTATGAACGAAAGTGTACACAGCATTGCTGACGATGAGGACAGCGTTATGCGAACGCGATTCAAGGTGGAAATTGAAATGCACAGAGATCAGTAGCGCGCTTAGAATGGAGGTCACGCGTGGCTAGGACGATGCAGCCGCAAATTATAGGATGATTATAAATTAATGCATTAGTATCAGGACGTGGCAGGCATCAGAGGTGCGAGTGTCTGGCGACGTTATCACGTTAGTCGCGAGCGAGCGAGCAAAATAATTAGAACGAGCTGGTTTGTGTGTGTATACTACATAGATGTAAGAGGGCTGAGAAAAGCCCATTTCCGACTAAACGGATAACTCCTGGGGTATTAATGGCTGGCGAGTAGGTAAACGATGCTGCTTAAGGTGACGGGATGATGCGACGTTGAATCTGAGAGATGATTCGCAATTTCTTTAAAATTGACCTTAATCCGCGTCCGTCTCCGCGCTGACCTCTTCTTGCGCGCGTGTGAATTAAATTTGCGCGAATAGTCGATCTACTGAACGACTGGGAGTCCGAGGATAGGATGCAGTGGCTTCAATTATTGAATTGTGTCATTTTTATTTTCTGGGATACATAACTGTGATTTTTTAAACATAAGTTATCAGTAAACATTGCTCGAACAATTTTTAATCGATCGATAATAATTTAAATAATTCTTAATCCATATTCATTGTGACATTAAAAAATATTAGATAAATTCTTAAAATGTTTATGGAAAGAGATATAATTTTTATACATTTTTAAATATTTAAACAAGGACTTTTTGGCTCTAAAAAAATAACGTTTGAGTAAAAAAATGTTGGCAAGCCTGAATTCAGAATTATAAAACTTTATACATTTATTGTTTTAAGATATTCAAGCTTTTATTTATTTAAATTTAAGAGTTACAAGACTTTTTAAATAGTTAGTTCTGCTAAGGTATTTAAAAACTTTATACGTTAACCTGAAAAAAATTTATATTCGATCATTACATTCTTTAATTTTTCTCGATTTCTATTAGGAAAGTAGTTTCTTGACATAAAATCTCAAACACACTGGTATTAAATTAAATGTTTACAATGTAACTTTTGAAAACATTGATTTTTGGAAAATTTCAATTTCAATGTTATATACATATAGTTTGTTTTTTCATGCACATTCTAATATTACATTGATGAAATATTTTTTGAAAATTCAAATATACATAAGAATACATGGGTAGGTAAGCTTTAAATTTCGTTTAAAAGATAGTAGAAGTTAATTTTACGTCGAAAGTATTGTTTTAGAATATATGTTGATTAGACATTTTTTGTTTTTCTCGGGGAGTGTTGCAAGTCCTTTACATATCAGACTCTCTTTTTATTACCTTGTACAGATTTAGCATATCAACGTAATTAATTTAGTATAAAATGTATTTGACAAATTTTAAACATTCTAACCAAGAGGAAAGTTGGAAAATATTATTATTTAGTTGGAAATAAAGTTTTAAGATAGATTCGATGATTTTTTGTGATTTGACGTAAATAAAAGGAATAAAGAAAATGGACATATGAGTTCCGCATGATAACCATTATGTATAAATATAAAATATTAGAATTAAGTAAATATATCGAATTTTAAAATTACTTTAGTAAAGTATATAGTATTTTAACTCTTAGAGACTATTATGAGTAAAAGTTTATTTCCATATGTAGAATCACCTCTTGTCAATTATTTAGTCCTATCCGGAATTAGCCATGTTGAAATATAGTTGACAAATCTTCAAACTTGATTTTCTCGAAAACTAATCGTCGGTTGACAAAATTTTATTGCATATTTCCTTCGTATTTTTTGATAAGGAATTTTGTATTTACATATGGCATATGGCCAAAAGTGTGCGTAAAAAGAAGAATTATAGTCGAATTCAGTCTCTTTCCTTTATTAATTATCAACACAAATATAATAATATATTTAACGATAATATTTTATAGTTTATAATTCTCCAAGGTATGAATCTCTCGAAGCATAAAATAATGGTAGTGGATCCCTGGAATTTGAAGACTTCTAAACGCTTTCGTAGTGAAGTCCTCTAGTGTAAATGATTAAATAAAAAAATTATTGAAGCTAAACAAACGCAATTAAATGTTTTATTATCATTCTATGCTGAATAGATGTGCAAAAATTATTGCTTGTCGATAACATTACGATAGTATTATTACCGGACGACAATATTAAAACAAAATTCACATGGGATGAAATTTCTCCCATAAAAATCTTATTTAAGAAAGAAACAATATTTCATATGCGCAGATCCAATATTTTTCTAAAAATAATAAAAAATTTTATATCCAAATTTCCGAATCCTTCAACATCATTCCCTAAAATCACAGAATCCATCAAAGGATTCTCATATAGCAGACTTCCTCCTTAATTCTACAAAACTCTATACATCTCAAACATGCCGAACCAGGCACCACTCTCACAAATAACAGTAAGCAAAACCAGATTTAGAAAAATTCGATCGCACGCTGTGAATTTCTTCCGAGCAGATAACAAGAAATACTGGTGACGAAGTGTAACGGAAATTGCGCGACGATCGTTTAATATTCGATGGACTTTATGCGATCTTTCTGTGGAAGATGACTCATTCGAAGGAGAGAAGGGGCAGAGAGAAAATCTCCTTGCAGTGATGGGGCACGTTTTACGACTCAACGGGGTTGAACCGCTCCCGGAATTTCGCAGTCAAAAGCAGTGAAATCGTTTTATTACCTCGGACGAAAGCTCCTTGCCGCAATGTATACGAGGACGAAAAGCACGCTGCACTTGCAAAGGTCTTTTCAATGGTGGTAAAAGTTCCGTTTAGCTTCGAAACAATCGTCACGAGACTGTTCTTACTCTACGTGCTCCTTTAGCGCGGCTTGCTCGAACGAGCACATTGCTATTTATGGGGTCACACGATCGTTTTTTGAACGACAGTTTGCGCAATGTCATGCTGGTATTTATTGCAAATCGCCAAAAGAGAATCGATATAGAAAAAGATATATATAGATATCGAAAAAAATGTATATGAACATTTGGAGGTTTATTGCAGCGGTAACGAGATTTAGTAGAAATTTAGTAAAGACAATTTCAATTGAATATTTTTGTTCTACAATGAAAGCAAAAAGAAAAATAGACTGAAATTGTCTATAGAATGTTGTAGGAATATTGGGAAGAATACGGATTGTAAATGCATGATATAAAATTGATTCGAATATAATTATAAGTTTCAGGGAAACGAGCAAGTATAATAAATATCGTTTTGAAATAGATGATGGAAATTAAGATGAAAATTTTTAATCAAGGAAAAGATTATCTGAATCAATACATTATTTATAACTATTGTATTGGGTTATTGATAATGAATGTAGTTTCGTAATAAACATATGAATAAGTACGACATTTTTTAAAACAAATATTCTTAATCAAAGAAGAAATTGTCTGAATCAATTTATTTTTCTATAATACTTGTAGTAGATTGCTGTAATCTTTAAAAAAATTTTTAGTCAAAGTAAAATCATTTAAATTTTAACACATTTTTTTTGTATAAATTGTATAAATTTGTTGATTTTAGTTTTGTAAAAATGTGTTGTTATTTTTGTATTCAGAGGTAGAAACATCCCTACTTATTATAACTTTTCTTTTACTTGGATCCCATAATTGAAATGCTTTTGATTCATCGAAATATCCAATAAAAATACATTTTGTTAATCTTGCTTCAAATTTACTTTTATCAGGCCGCTTATTTAGTGCATAAGCTTCAGCACCAAAAATTTTAAGATGATTCACGTTTGGTTTCCTTTTGTGCCAAATTTCATATGGTGTTTTACTATGAACTGTTGGGTACCTATTTCTAATATACGATGCCGTATTAACAGCTTCCGCCCAAAATTGAATAGGTAACTTTGACTGGATCAACATACATCGTGCCATCTCCACGAGTGTTCTATTTGGGATGGTTGATGGTGAGAGTGCACAAAAGAGATTACTCTCGATGTTTAAGAAAAACAATTTATTAACAGAAACAAGTTAACAGTCAAAGTCAACAAATAACGATTAACAATTATGATCAACAAATAACAGGTAACTATTAACAATTAACAATTAACAATTAACACCAAATGTTATCAATCGACGCGTTTGCTTCGCAATGGCACTGAGGACTTTACTTATTTCACGGCTCGAGACAAACAAATCTTTTGTTCGAGATCAAACAGATTCTTCCCTTAGTTGTCCATCGATATCCCCACTAGTACGCATTCATTAGATGTACCGCGGCGGTTGCCGCTTATGTATTCTTCCCAGAATTCAGCGGAAGAAACGTAGGGATATCGATGGTACATTGGGCACGTCGGTGTTGCGCTTTGACGGCATAGCGCTTTGTATCGCGAAGCCGTTGGGAAGTTCCGTGGCGAGTACCGCCACATATTCATTCGCTCAGCTACTTCATTTTGCTGAGGCGTATGGGGAGTTGTAAATTCCCTGCGAATACCACAATTTTCCAATTCATTTGTGAAATCCTTTCCTAAATATAACAAACCATTGTCAGTTCTGAGGGTTTTTATCTTTTTACCCGTTTGTCTTTCAACTAAAGCTTTAAATTTCAAAAATGTATTTTTTACTTCATCTTTTGTCTTAAGGACATACACATATACAAACCTTGACGTGTCATCTATAAAAGTGGCAAAATACTTTGCTCCATCCAAAGATGTTTGTATTATAGGGCCACATACATCAGCATGTATCAGTTTTAATATTTTCAATTTTTTTTGATTCGGATTTCTTTGACATTGGGGTTGCTGCCTGTTTGCCTTTCAAACATATTTCGCAAGTATTCATTTTACTCGATCTTACGTTAGGTAGACCATTTACCATATTTTTATTTATTAATCTTCAAAGATCAGATTCATTTAAGTGTTCATATCGATAATGTCAATCCATAAGTGTATTTCTGTTTTCACATACCATACCAACATATTCGGATTTTGTATCTACGATATATAAATCCCTTTTACGATTAGCAGTAATAATATAAAGTAATTTCATCCTTCTTTTCAAATATTGTGGCCATTTTATTTGTAAACACAATCCTTTTTCCATTTGCTGTAACTTTTGATACTGAGATCAAATTTGTTTTCAATTCTGGTACGTATAATGTGTTTTCCAATCGAAATTTCTCGTGTGTTTTTTCTAAAACTAAATAATATTGCAGTAGCTTTACCTTTGATTTCAGCTAATTTGTCAATCGGTAATTTTAGCTTTTGATTTTTGATTGGCTCTATGGATTCAAAACAGTTTATGTCACAGCACATATGAGACGTAGCACCACTGTCAATACACCATGTTTATATTCAATGAAACATCAGTAATGATACTATTATCCTGATTATCTTCGTCCTGAATATTGGAAGCATGTAAGCATTGTTCAGTTTGGGGTATTTCAGGAACTTGTGCTACTTGAGCTTTATGATCATCGTTTTTCTTCTTCAAACATTGATTTGCCTTATGTCCACGTTTGTGACAATAAAAACATTCAATGTGTTTTACTTTATTAGCTTTAATAAATCCATTTTTATTTAAAGAATTTCTATTTTTATCATACCTTTTGTGTTTGTTTGAATTTTCCACTTGTAGAGCTTTTGGGTGATCATTCACAGCATTTGAATTATAACGAGAATTAGCTTCTTCTAATAATTTTATCTTAAGTGCATCTGGGGTAGATAATTGGTCTCGCGATTCGATCGCACATCTAAAATTTTCGTATGTATTCGGTATGCTATATAATAATAGGATTGACAATAAATCATCAGCTATTACAATATCAATTTCTTTTAAATTATCCACGTAACTGAAAAAATTATTTAAGTGATCGGACATATTTTCACTACCGGACATTTTCGTGAATAATAATTGCTTTAGGAGCGTAGCCTTTCTTGCAGGTCCTTTGGATTCGTAAACCTCCTTTAATTTATTCCATAATTCATGTGAAGTTTTGCAATGCTTTACATGACATAGCTCACTGGAACTCATGGTAAGAATAATATCGGCTCTGGCTTTACTATCCCACTTATTCCATAAAGAGGCTTTATGCGCTGCTTCAGGTTTAATTATTGGACCATTTGCATATTCCCATAAGTCATCTTTAATGAGTATTGCCTCCATTTACAATTTCCACGTATCGTAATTTTCTTTATTTAGCTTTTCAGTACTTAAACCCGCCCCGCTCGATATTTTTTATGTTCTTTTGATAACTGTATTATCACGTAAGCAATTATTATATATTCGATAAAGAGCCCTTATGGTATTCAACACTGAATCATCGATCACGCACTTTTTTTTTGTTTTTAGGTTATCTTCTGCGCTCCTTGATATTATTACTATTAATAATATTTTTAATAAAAATAATAACTAATTATTGAACCTGGGCCCATAACCTGTTGTTATTTTTGTATTCAGAGGTAGGATCACAATAGCTATTATTTTATTCTTTGGATAAATCTATTCCGACCTTTCACACCATTCTGAGCCGAAAAACCTTTATTGCACATTCTTACATAGACTAGGGATAGAAACAGAAGAACATCTTAAATCTATCGATTAAGTCTATCGATTGTATCTAGTACTATCTTCTAGTTACTGTTTATTGTAACTAGCGCATCTGCATATGGATGGCGAGCACGAACTAACGTTGTCATTTACAACAAAATCAGATATCCCTTGTATTTCATGGAAGTTTGGACATTTTCATATTTGTAAAGAAAAATAACCTAACAATTGCATAACCAGGTATATGTAATTGTATGTTACTGTAATAAATAATAAACCATTAACAGTTCTTAACGAATAAGACAGTAACGAACTTACTGAACTTGTTAAATTTTAATTTCTAATTATCGATTGTCATATAGTTAATCATAGTTACTTACTTTCTTTCAGTCGATAGTATTTTCATATCTTGTAACAGATACAATATTCTTTTTCTTAGACAACGGATCCCATCAGCTGTCCTTTCTTTCGATATGCATATTAATATTTATGAATACCTCTAGGGTCGGAAGAAATCTTGTCAGGAATTTCATTTTCATTAAAAAAATAGAGACAGTTGTAGTCCATTATACATTTTAACTTTTGATTTGAAAAATATTATTGCTGTATACTTTCTTCGAAAAATTTTACTAATTTTAGTTCTTAATTTTTAATGTTTACAAATGTGATAAAACATTTCTTAATTATTTTCTATAATTAAAAAAAAGAAACAGATATTATAAATACACAACCTATACGGTTTTACATACATATATGTAAATATGACTTTATAGATAAAAATAAAAATATATGCATGTAAAAATGAATTCTTTCTTTTCGTATGAGAAATGAGAAGAAAAATCTTTCCTTTGTTTTCATCACTTTCCTATTTTGTGTTATTTGTACAGTCCTACGGTGCAGAAGTCATTTTTACCGAATTCTACAGCATACTTGATGTCAATTCCGATAATTTAGAACTGCCCCTGTCAATACAAATAACATTTATGCTATTATTATCACCTCCTCATATATTGTCAATAGAGCATAATGTGATCTTGGTATTTTTTGAGCATTAGAATTATCTATTTCATGAAATGACAAAATTTATTACTTAGATTCAAATTTTTTACAATGTCTTGTTGAAAAAGAAACAAATTCTTTTGTAAGATTATGGTTAAAATAACCTGTAAAGTTTTCAACATAGGTTCCTATCATACTAATGAAACAAAATTTATAGGGGAGATTCGTGCAGTACTGACCGCTCTAAGTATTTTTGTTATATCTTAGGCAAGAATAACTAAAAATCAAAATTTAAGAAATCGGTTTATAGTACAAATGGAACTTAATAAAAGAAGGGAAGTTAATTTTGTGAAATTCAATAACAACAATTGATCATTTGCAAGAGCAGAAACGTTGTAATTTGTAGGAAACCAAAAATTGTCGTCCGGTACTGACCAATTATTTAATTAGTAAGTTTTTCAGTCTAAATGATTAATAATGTTAAAACACACATTTAGATATTGGAATACACATTTCTATTTAAATTTTATTTTTACATATACCACAAGTAAAATAATTAATATCTCGTGTTCCGCCTTCACATTCTTCATTTTTGGGACATTGAAAGCTTCAGTGGATTATCTCTGGATTATTTTGTTTTCAAAGAGTAGCTTCGAAGTTGCATTCATGTTTTTCTCTGTCTCTTACTTTTTTCTGCTTCCAAAATTTCAGGCGTTTTTCTGCGGGGAAGGTAGACGGAAGATTAAATAAAAGTATTTTAATTTAATTGTAGTTGCCAACAGATTGAATTTACAGATAAAAAAAATTTCGTCTGTACTGATCGACAGAGGATTGATCGTTATTGGACAACAGTTGAATATTTTAAATTGTTACGTACATAATATACAAAGGAAATCGCAAAATTGGGGCTGGTAACTACACTTAATAGATAATATATAATGTAGTATATTATATATAGTATATATAGCAAAAGAAAAAAATCATTTACTTACTTGAGAAACAAAATATCAACTCTAGAAAATAATTTTTTACACTGGGAATGTCAACCTATACGTGTCAGAACAGAACAGAACAGCGAAAACAATGGAATAAGCAATATGGTTCCGAAATATGTTATACAGAATCGTTATATTCATTTCTTTATTCAAATCAAAATACTAAAAAGACCAGAACTAATTTTGGTTGGTATTGTGATAAAAATTTCTCATTTATTCGCTAAATACATTACCATTCTGTTAGTAGTAATGCTTCAAATTCAAAGAAACCACAAAATCAAATGATCCGACTTTATTTATGTATTGCAATATTAATAGAACCAATTTAATTTCTAGTAAATTTTAGTTAAAGCTAACTGACATTATTATACTATTATATTTAATAAAACAAACATATCTAGTAGTTAAATAATCTTAACTAATAGTCTTGAATAATTTTTCAATAAAAAGAGATCTTTACGTTATGTATCAAATATTGAAGTGTGTCCTCGCATATACTGTTTTCTTGAAAGATGTAATTTTTAGATATGGATTTGTACAATTGACACTTAAGACCTCATGTATGTATATCGAGAAATAGTAAACCTACAATGTAAATATTTTACATAAGAGCTAACGTAAAACGATATAATTCTTTATAAGATTTTTTTGTGAACTTAATAAAAAAAATCCAAGTACAATTTCCTTAATAAGTAAGAAACAAATAAATAATTAAGAAACAAAAAATTTCTCATTTCTCCTAACACAATAATTCTTCATCATATTTATCAGGATATTTACTGTTTTTGGAAAATAGAAATCAATTTATTCTAAGAAATTTAAAGTCGTAGTAGGGAAACTATCTTAGTAGAGGAAACACATAAGTTACATTTTAACTTAGAGACATACATGGGAAAATAGCATGAACGTCACAGGCGTTTGTAAATGTGATTCGTCAGCCTCGTTCGTGCGTGTGAATGAAAGTAAAAGAAAACGACCGGCAGCATATTTGAGACACGAGTAGACAGCAGATCTAGATTTGAAAGGTATTTCTCATGATAATGGTACATAAGGCGTTCGATTCACGCGACGTTCCTTCTAATGGGAATTCCAGGAACGTCGTATGGAAATTCGTAAATCGGAATTTCGAACAGTTAATACGACAGTGTCGTATTAACGCATTTCATTTTTCTGTTGTAATGTATTGCCGTTTTTTCGAGGAGTTAATTTCTAAAACTACAGTTAATAATTAAGTAATTGATTAGACGAAACTATTAAATATGTGAAAAATCTCGTGGTTTTCGCGTAAAATATAAATTTAAATTGAATTTTTCATAGCATTTTATAAAATTAAGATAGCAGAGATGATATCAATTATATTATATTTAATTATTTTTATTTAACGTCGCATCGACTAGTAGATTTATTGGTGACTAGAAACAATCTCTAAGTGCTCTAGTGTCTTAGTACTTACTCAGAATGAATAACGATGAATTTTTGTGAATGGTTGAACGTGAGAGACGTGCAGTTTGAGGCGCAGTACAAATACGAATAAATCAAGTGGCAGAGGTGTTAAAAATCCACCGGGAATCAGGATTTGAACTGTAGATCCTTTGGTCACGAATTCGAGTTCCTGCCAACTGAGGCACCACGGCTCCATTTGTATTGTGTTATTGTGTTATAATTAGTGCACATATTTAAAACCAATGAATCAAAGAATATTTGTAAAAGATATTTGATATCGCAAAAATTTTCTAGACGTTACGTAAAAGTTCAAATCGAATGTATTATAGTATTTTTCAATTACTCGATATACGTTAAATGTCAATTTCAAAATTTGACATCAATTTTGATGTCAAAAAATGACATCTAGTGCGGAAGATAAAAAAAGATCTTAGCAAAAGTAATTGACTTTATTCGCCGGAAACATTTTTAGAAAATAAAAATAATTCTACTTATAGCGATCATCATTAATAACATCATCGATTTCTTTTTTTTGTGTGTGTGTGTGTGTTCGCCAAATTCAAAATAGAGGCAAAAAATAGTAACGTAGAAGAATAACTGATTCTATATATTTGCAATTATACCATGCCCGTCATTCTCATTGGGGGTCGACTTTTAAATAAAACGCGGTTGGCTCACGCCAATTAAATTTCCCGCAAATTTTATTTTGCCTCCCTGCATCTAAATACAAATCCGAGTGATTAATTGTTTGTTACTAGCGGTATTCACCATTCATTGTGACCTGTCGACAACCGATAATCCGCTGTAGGTTCGCTTTGTTTCCACGGTACTTCTCGAATTTAAGCGTCATTGTAATTTTATGAAATCACTGACGACGCTTTCTATCTTCATGATAGAACGAGCTCTTCGAGGGTCTGGCGTTGTTCATCAAAACTTCAACGACTGTTTGAGAAAGGTGTTCTTAGCTTCACCCTTCTCAGAGTCCAGTGATTAGTGGAATTGGTCAATTTACACAACCGCTCAGAAGTATTCAGACATTTACTTATTTTGTACAAAATATATTTTAATTACAACGTTACAAATAAATCAAGTTGGAATAATTTTATTCTTTATGATCATCATAGTTGCATATAATTACAATATATTTACTATAAACATTACGGCATGAATAACCATTTTAAGAATATAATAAGTGTTAAAAGTGATCCTACTGAATATTGCGGCTTATTATTTTAATGAATAATTGACTATTTAAATACTTTCATAATCTTTGCAAAATAATATCTACTTGTTTTAGATATTTTGTAGCTTCTATATGCATTTTCAGGTTTGTTTCAAACTTTAATGATGTAATCATAGTCGATTGTCATTAGAATAATGCTGATAAAATTTTTTAATGTTTCATCAATACATATTCGTAAAAAGTTTCTATAAGTGTTCAATATTTTCTTGATTTACTATACTATGATATAAAATACGAAAACTAATAGTATAAATAAATATAAATTAATGTAAATGCAAAGATCGGCTAACACAATGATCGAGAAACGCGGCGAAAATAGAAAAAATTTCCATAATTTTATATTACATAGAAACTTTAATAACGATTTTCTTACTTTTATTATACAACGATTTTTTTTATTAGATAATTTTAAATTTACAACTGACCTATAGATCATTTAGTAAATCTGATACGTCAGTATAACTCGCGAGAAGCTACTACCTATTAATAGTCCTTCAGGAATAGACTTATTGTAATCAATTAATTATTTTATATTGAATCCGTGGACTTTTGTGCAAGCGGGGCAAGGGAGGGGAATGAGAAGATTGAACAGAGTGTTAAATAAATGATTCATGGGCTTTGTCTTTTTCAACCGCCTATATTCTGATGGGTTGTTGGCTAATATGTATGTCTACCACATGCTGTAATGTACTAATATGATTATATCTCCCCATTTGAACTGTTTTGTATAATTCACTCTCTTCTGGACTAATAAGCGACGAAGTCCATTATACACAATTGGTGAAATATTATGTAATATTTTATATTATTTAATCTACAATTTCAAATAAGATTTCATATCATTTTCCACAAGTGCCTTAATATTTATTAGTATGGATATATATTCATAGTCTTCAATATAATCTAATGTAGTTTTATAGAGAGTTATAGGAGTTGGACTGTATTTAAACGACTTCATAGAGCTTGATCAATTAGAATGAATTAGACAAGGAACTAGTATCCGAATAAGTTCATGGTCACTGTATAACCGTAGCTAAGATCAAGTACGCTTGAACGTAACTCATTGCAATTTGTAAAGATTTATGTTTATAATTGAGTAGTTTATTACGAGAATAAATACCATCGTGATGAATGAATTTATTTACGAATTATTCAGCTGGTATCGTCATTATTGGCGTGATTATCCACCAAATGAAAATTGATTGGGAATTGCAGATAATATATTAGTATTTCACGAGGGTATTACCATTGGATTTTTAAAGCGTGTGAAAGTGATGGACACATGGGCAATAAATTCTTGTTGAATTTGAATATCGTAAATCACTTGTATAATCTTATTAAATGCATCTTCTTTTATCTATGTACCTACTTGGGGTTAAATATATTTCTATATTATTAATTCATGCAAATCATGAAAATTCATAAAAGCGATAAAAGTCATTTTTGAATGACCTCAAAAAATTTATTGATCACATTCAGCTTTGACCAACTTCAACACCACTATAGAAGAAAATTGTTATCCAGGTGTTGAAAATCGTCAGTAGTACAAAATAATTTTACTCTTGTAAAGAGATTTTTTTTACTGGTGGAGAATTTATTTACAAGTATATACGAGTGGTACAAGGTGAGATTACGCGAGTTTCAACTGGCGAGTGTGGAACATGTATGATTTTGTTTGCATCGAAGCAAAGAGCTTTAGAGTTTCTATCCAGATAGCTGTCCACATAAGGAAGCAATTGGTCAGAGTAAAAAATACTTTAGGAGTAAGGTTAAGTCGTGGAGGAGAAGATTCCTCAAAGTCGACTATCTTTTGGTTAATTTGCGTGCTTACTTGTACTAATTCGACAAGACACCTCCGTAGTAATCATCGGGCCGTATGGACACAGCTAAAGGTTTTATGATCTTGACCTGTCGTGATGGGCACGTTTCAGCGACTGCCGCCTCTAGGAAATTTCTTCTTGGTGTGGGCTAATCACTGATAAGTATAACGGAGCGCAAGGGTATTGGGTACCTGCGATTATTCGTCAGGATCCACGCACTCGATTGCAGCTTACGCTATTATCAATAATATAGGATTTTCGCTATATTAGATTATTTATAGAAACGCAACGTGCTACACTCTTATATTTCGTGGACATAGTCGTGTATATACTCGTATATTGGTAACGTACTATATTTTAAACCAATCAACGATAAATATTTCAAAGCATAGAGTAGCGAATAAATTATCCTACAGGATCGCGAAAGTAATTTGAATAATAATCTTATATTTTTACTTTATAGAATTAGATTCTCCACAAATGATTTTCTCCCACTTGAAAGACAACTTTTTCCTTACTACAGACAATCGTATTTGCCATGAGACACTATGAATTTGCTCATAGTAAAACATTTTCGATTTGAACCTATTGTACGGAGAAAAGTAAAGTACGTTTTAAATCTTTCGAATTTATATCAGTATTATCGCGAAAGTAACTGCTAATTGACGCAATACGATTTCAACCATAATACTCGAGTATATTTTCTGTTGAATCGCTAAAATCGATTGAAACCAGCGATAAATTATGCACGGTAGTTAAGTTAAGAATGTGCAAAAAAATGAATTCTACATTGCGGATCGACAGTTTGATTTGGCTATGTACGTAATTTCAAAAACCTCGTCACATGTAAATTGAACGAAGTCGACGAAAAAGTTTATTATCGAAATGCCTCGTAAATCAAGTATAATGCAGGAAGTATATGCTCGAGGGAATTTGCATCAACAGAAAAATCATTCCAGATTTAAGATAAATAGCTTCTTAATGATTTTCATTAAAGGAAGTACACTTATTTGTTAAGAAATTTATAATTCATTATGAATTAATTGATACACGTCAAATATATTTCAATATTATACTATGTCTTTCGTAAAAATTTTTATCTATATACATTTTACATATTATTAATTATTAATTCATGAAATATAAATATCATATTTTATATATATTAGGAGCAATTATCCAAAATACAGATATACATATATTCAATATACGTTATTCAATGTGCGTTATAATTCTCTTTCAATACAATAAAAATTATAATAGTAGAGAATAAAAAATAACAACAATGAAAATTAGATAAATATATATGATGAATTATATAATTTAATATTTATATAATATTTTAATATTTATATTAAGTTATTTAAGTGTTTCTACTAAATCTCTACTTATGATTTCTATCTCTATAAATCATTTAAAAAAAAAATGCAGTTTCTGCATCTTTACAATAAACTTTACTCAGTTAGCCAAAATGTAAAAATAAATTTTTTCATTTGAAATTTTATTTAACTTTTTTAAGATTGTATGCTATATTAATTTGAATTATCAAAGATTAACTAGCACACTATTAATAATAAGGCATTGAGCATCACTTCCATGTGTGAAAATAATGGTTTTTATTAATTAAATGGTTTTTACGCTTATAAAGTAAAATAAATGAATCTAAATCTATAAAATGGCAATGACTTTGCAAATGATGTCAAGTAGTGGATTACATGAACATTTAATCTTATCTAACATCCACGACCATAGCAGACACTAATAATTATAATTATATTATTTAAGTATATATTATTATTTAATTATATTATTTAATTATATTATATAATATTTCACGATGTAGTTGTTTTTTGCATGGCCTCAATACTTTATTCGAACATTCGTAATAGAATGAATGTAGGAACGAGTCAGTTGCATTCTAATTTACTGCACCGAGTTGTGGAGTGCAGGAAGCCGTATCGTGCATTAAAATAATTAGCAGTTAAAGTAATTAGCCGTTGGTAAGTTAGTGAATGGAACGACACACCTTATTTTTTTGTAGGAGGGCGTAACCTTTTGTTCATGATCGGCGAAGTATCACTCGAGAACGTCTGCTAATATTTTAAGAAACTGCATCCCTTAGATTTCGATTAAACCGAAGCTAATCGAATAACTTTTGACACAAACATTAAAGCAGATAGTACTTATGGAATAAGTTTACGTGAAAAAGTATATATTATACAAACTTATTAAAAAAATTCATGGTTTTTAATTTGTCTCATATCTAAATTGATATATGCTAATTATACACGTAGCGAATGTGTTGGAAACTACACTGATGTAAATACAAATTTGGCGAGTTTCTTTTATCGAAAGAACATCTCTAACAAATATTATCTCTTTCCATATAGGAACACAATTTTGTACTTGCGAAAAAATGTGAAACCTACATCAATCTTGAGACATTTTCGACAAAAATTATCGAACTAATTTCAACGCGGTTCTAACGAGCTCCGTTAATAACAACGTCAGAGACGCTGTATTCTTTCAGCCTTAAATGTCTTAAATAAGGACGTAGAAAACTTAAATAAGTTTACGATGAGACACCGCGCGACTTCTGAAATTAGCTCCCTAACAGTAATTAACTTTAAACAAAAAGAGTTTCTATGCCAGGTAACCGTGCGAGCTCGAAGTAAAGAAAAGAATAAAGTACATACAACATGGTACAATAAAACTTCATTTTAGTATATTTTCTTATTTTTAAATGTTGATTCAGCTAGCAATTAATATAGAAAATAGGTTTTTCGATTAAATTATACGATTAATTTTCAATATTAAAATTATATTGTATTGGAATCAATTTTATATTAATTTCCAAATAAATTTTATAGTATTTATTGAGTTTGTAGTTATCTGTAAACGGTCCATAAATCTATTAATACTTTCAATATTAAGATTATACAAAATATTATGTTGAATTACTTTGTTTCCAGTTAATGAATTTATTACTATCAAAATTTGTAGGAAATACATTGAATATTGTAAAATTATCTTGGGTATATTTGTATGTATCTACTTTTTATCGATAAATGAGCTTTTAATTATTTATAAAAACATCAATTAATTCATTAATTTTGCAAAACTAAATTGATTCTGAATATTCTATTGAAATCTCTTGTAGTCAATTGTGTAACATATAATAAATGAGGACTTATTGCTCTAATTTAATTTATTTTTGAAATATATGTAAATTTATGTTATGTGTGTTTGGGTGTATCTTGTTTAATAAAATATTTTTATTGTTTTTTAAAATATGAATTCTGCATTATGTTTCATATTTTACATAGATAATAATAGCAACAAAATTATGTACATTTTACGTGCATAATATCAATAGAGGAAAAATATAGAAGCTTAACGGTGAATAGTACGAAGTTAAAAAATATTAACGTTCTATTAATTATTATGTGGTTACAAAAACTCATAAAAAAAATAAGTGGAATTTCTTTTGTATTCATTATACAATTGTAAGGAGATATGATATATCTTGATACAAAATGTCTGAACCGTCCGAACAGAGAGATTTCATCCGTTATGATCTAACATTTTCACTGAGCCCATTCAAGAAATAATCGTTCAAAAACTTATCCCCTCTATGTAGAAAAAAAAAGGAAAATGCAAGAAAACATAAACAGTGAAAAAATATAAAGAGCAAAGAGAGGGCAATTGCACAAAGTAGATGGTGGAAAGTGACATCACGAAACATCAGTGAACTTGTTTGTTTCCCATTATTCGAAGGCAACACTCGTGCGTCTATGGACCTCTATAACGTTAGAATAACGGAGTATAGTACGTATATGTAAATAGGCTCCGAAGTCACTGTCAACAATTACTAGCTGATCTCATTTTGCTGTGTCACGCACGGTACACGAATCGGCTGCGTGTATGCATATTGGGATGGTTATGTAACATCCAGGAACAGAAATCCATAGTTCAAGCTATTGTCTTATTGCGAACTTCCTCTGTATCCGATAGAATTGATACTAACGGAATGGTTTTATTATTCATTTGTTTTCTTTATATAATTCTTTCTTCGATTAAATAAAAATTGTGCGAACAATTTTGTGATCCGCTATGCATATGCAACTATAATTGTAATTCATTTGCTTTTTATACCTATAATTAAATTTTCAATTAAATAAAATCGTCGAACAATTGTAATTATTTTTATATTAATAAATTATAATTGCTAATATTATATTGAATTCTTATATACAACGCACTGAAACAATACAATATAATTGCTTATTTACAATAAAACATAGAAATATTTCCTTCATTGTTAGTTCTGTAATAGTTTAATAAATATAATAAATTTGCTAAATTAAATTGTTATTTCACATCAGTATTTTACATAATTGAAACGATATAGCTTTAAATATTTAAATAAAATACTTAAAATATAATTATTTCTTTATTTCTTTATTAAACATTTGAAACCTCAAGAGGTTTATAGAAAATGATAAATTTATGTTATGCCTTTAACTCGTAGCTATTTTAGCATAGTTGTATACGATATGAAACTTTATCAATGTAACTTACTACTAAGTGCAATATTATAAAATATTCAATTTTTTTATTTCATATCTGACCTTGTCTGGATTTGGTGATCATATTATACATGTTTAAATTCGTCTTGACAACTGCTTTCATAACATACAGTATTCTATTCAGAAAACTGAATGTCATCTTCGTATCTCAAGAAACATAGTGAAAATAAAAAATTTGCGTACGCTATCATGTTCCTCATAGAAAACATTCAAACTTTCCCCTTTTTCACTTTTATTGGATGCTTACTATTTTCGAAAAAAATGCTGGTACAGTATACCGCGAGCAGTTTGTATAATAACTTTAACTTAGGATAATATTTATTATCTTACTGCGAACAACTTTACATTTCATCAAATTATTTAAAAATTACAAACATTTGTTTGTAATTGTCCTGCTTATTATAATGACAAATATAAATGTGCAATACGAATATTTTAACACTGAAAATCGTTCATATGTAAGTATAGGAAATTTGTGAAATAAGACCTCTGAAGCTCTATGATTAATATTTGACAAAAGTTACATTCCATTTCATAATTCTAAATATATGAAGACATCGGAGCCTCCCTTTGGAGTTTTGGGAAAATCCCCTAATGCTTTAGTCTAGATTCCACCATAGCCTTAATTAAAAAATTGTCAGCGATTCAATCCGAATATAGTTTTCAAGATTTGTATAATGAGCTTGGGCTCCAGGCGACAACCAGTCGCCGAACGTGTCCTCGGTCACGGGATAAGCGTTTTGTCTAACAAAGGGATGGAGTAATTGTATAGCTCCCCTTAAAAGAAATAGTTGTAGTGGCACTCCACATTAAACATTTCAACGGTTTCTGTCCCGTGGCTCGCCACGCGCGGACCCTACACTTCGGCTCTGATGATTTCCAGATGTCGATGCATCTTCAGAGTACATGTTCAGTTAGCCTGAGGACCCGATAAATCTACGATTTAGTTAACTAAGGTCCTTCAAACGGACAAACAGCTTTTGTCCTAACTACGGGAAGATAGGAGAAATCTGCTATTCTCACAAACGACTCTTCTCGCTAGCAACTTTCTCTCAAGGGCAGCTAGCATACTTCTTCAACCACCAACATAGGAATTAACCAATTAACAGCAACGTCCATTTCCCTCACTTTCCGAACGAAGACTTTCCCTAAGGATCTCGTATCCTTAGACACACCCCATCATAGTTTTCCTCCGCAGTATCATCATAACGGAAAGTCGCTCTCGTACGATCTCCTCAACGAGTAAAACAACGTCTATACGATCAGTGAATACTCCACGTTTTAATAAAAAGTTCGACTTAGATTTTGGAAGAAAGTACATTTGCTACTCCGTTGACCGCGGATTCGTTATCGAACCTAAGATCATGTCATTAGTATCTCGAGCGTCCAATCACCGCAGTTACTTGTCAAATCTGTAATATCCATACTTGTATTAATAAACATTATCTCTATTGTATAACAACGATGGCTAATTCAAGTAACTTCCGGAATAAGTGCCTCTACAATGGTATCCTCGGATATAAAATAGCGAAGTGCCGTAAGAGAACAAAATTCGAGAAACAGAAGAATATACGACGCCCAGACGGAAGCCGACCAGTCGCATCGTCAAAGGTGTTTTGTTTCAAATGTCATGAGGAGGGTCATATCGCGCCTAATTATCCGTTATTGCGGAAAATAAACCATGATTCCAATAACAAACGTCGAGCGACTCCTGTGTAGTGGAAGCTTCAACTGGTAGATTAAGTCATCTGGGTGAGTCGTTACCATCTTCTTCCGATTCTGGAGCCGAGTGTTCACTAGTTAAAGAATCCGTATCCTAGAAATTTTTGGCAAAGAACGACTGATATAGTAGTAATGTGAGGAATACGAAATACGTGTATTATATGCACATCTCAAATTTCGTCCGTTTACGTATTAATGGTTTCACACTGGAGATAATTTTGTATGTCCTTGCCGATAGTTATTTAAAATATGATATCATGATTGGTGAAATTTGGCGAAATTTCAAGCCAAGGTTTGACGTAAATATTACACAGAATAGCCTCGCTATTTGTAAAACAAAATAATTAATGTTGTAGTAAAACCGCTGAAGACGAGATCGAGATTAATGAAGTTCACACTGATGTAATTGGTAACGATAAAAGTCGATTGATTTCTGTCTCGAAAAACTCAAAGATTCATTCATTACGGATTTCCCACGTACTCGCCTAAATACAGGGCAGTTAGAAATACGGTTAATTGATCCTAACATCACCATATAAAAGAAGTCCTTATAGACTTAGCGAGGAAGAGCGAAGAATACGTGAGAGAATAAGCGAATTAATTAGAGCAAAAATCATAAGGCTTAGTAATTCACCGTTCGCGAGCCCTATGTTACTCGCGAAGAAGAAAGACGGCTCGGATAGATTATGTGTAGATTTTCGAAAGCTAAATAAAAATACGGTCGCGGATAGGTATCCTCTACCTCTTATTGCGGATCAAATCGTGAGATTGCAAAAAGCGAGAAACAGCATTTGTTACCCCCGACGGACAATACGAGTATATAATGATGCCGTTTGGATTGAAAAACGCACCATTTTTCAGAGGGCCATTCTCAAGGCCTTAGGTGACCTCGCTTATTCGTACCTTGTTGTTTATTTGAACGACGTTCTAATTATTGCCGACTCGATAGACCAAGCTCTAGAAAGATTGCACATCGTATTAAATACCCTCGCAAACGCCCGATTTTCCTTCAATTTCGCTAAATGCTCTTTTCTAAAAACATCGGTACTTTATCTTGGATACGTAATTCATAACGGAGAAGTTCGCCCTAATCCTGGTAAAATACGAGCATTGAGTTCTTTAGCTGCATCGACGACCGTCACACAGCTTAGACAGTTCACAGTTTAGTTTCTTACTTCCGAAAATTCGTACCTAAATTTTCACAAGTAATAAAACTTCTGTACGCACTTACTTCCGGTAACAAAAATATAACTTGGACAGATAAACACAAAAAGATAAGGCAAAACGTAATTTCCGTCCTGACCGATGCGCCGCTATTAATGATATTTGATCCTAATTATCCTATAGAATTACACACTGACGCTAGTTCGGAGGGATATGGGGCTATTTTAATGCATAAGGTTGAAAGTAAAAATAGAGTAGTAGAATACAGTAGTAACAGAACTAGCCCCGCGAAATCTAGATATCATTCGTATGAACTAGAGATGTTAGCAGTTGTAAACGCCGTCAAACATTTTCATCACTATCTACATGGATGAGAATTTCTTGTCGTCACTGATTGTAATTCCTTGAAGGCTTCTAGCAATAAAATAAATTTAAATGACAGGGTTTACAGGTGGTGGGCTCACTTACAAACTTTTACCTTCGACATTATGTATCGAGAAGGTAAACGAAACGGATGGCTCACGTAGATTTCTTTTCGTGAAACCCCATAGACATTGACCGTAGTATAGTTAACAAAGTCAAAGAGAAAGAAATTAATCTGGCCAAAATTTTGGAAGATTGGCTATTAGCGGAACAACGTCGCGACCCTCAAATTTCAGAAATCGTTAATAAATTACAAAAAGATGAGCTCGCGAAAGATATCGCAAATACATTTGAATTACGATCCGGTACCCTTTATCGTAAAATACAAAGAAAAGGCAGAACTTTTGCCTATTGTCCCAAGAGGTTTTAGGTGGTCCGTTATTAATCATGTGCACCAGTCAATTATGCACTTAGGTTGGGATAAAACACTCGAGGAGCTGTATGAGTATTATTGGTTCGAAGGGATGACGAAATATGTTCGTAAATTAGTAGAGAACTGTCATGCTTGTCAAGTTTCTAAGTCAAGTTCAGGTAAAATACAAGCGGAATTACATCCTATACCTAAGATCAGCATACCTTGGCATACAGTTCACATGGATATAAAAGGCAAGTTAAGTAGCAAAAGCGATTCGAAAGAGTATGTTATTGTTTTGGTTGACACTTTCACTAAATTTGTATATCTGCATCATACTCGTAAAATAGATTCTCTTAATACCATTAAAGCGCTTAAGTCTGCTATAATTTTATTCGGCAGTCCTTGCCGGATAATAACGGATCAAGGAAGATGTTTTACGAGTAAAGAATTTCAAGATTACTGTCAAGGTAAACATATTAGACTTCATTTAACAGCAACCGGAGCTGGTAGAGCTAACGGACAGGTACAGCGCATTATGGGTACGTTAAAAATATGTTTACAACCGCAAAAACGACCTGGCGGTCATGGCAAGACGCGATTGGCGAAATACAATTGGCTTTGAATTGCACCACTAGTGTGACTAAATCGAGTCCATTAGAATTATTATTCGGTAGAACAGCAAGGGTTAGTATTCAATGCGAAGAATTGCATTAAAAATTGATGTGATGAGTGCAATCCCTTTTATGGGAAGCTCCTTGATAGCTTTGTTACTTATCTGATCATGCCCCAATACTTTCCCGGGATTTAGGCGATGGATTAATTCTATAACTTTCAGAGATGAGAAAGGTTCAATAGGAGGAGATATCTGGAAGGGAGAGTGCAAGTATTCCGTTGTTTCCGCGGGAATAGTGGAGGAATTCGGTTTTGAAGGCATTACATAAGTGACTTGCGAACAAGTTGGCTTTTTGTATAGGGCTACGCGCCCATCTACCTTGCGGACTGCGAATTGGAGGGATTATTTGCGGAGTACGAGTGAGTTTCCTGGAAACCTTCCATAGTGAGTAGTTGGAGTCAGCTGTGGGAGACAGATTGGCAAGATAATTTTGGAAACATTAATTTTTATAATTTTTAATGACTTTGGTTAGATTTCTAGTTGCATTGTTTAGCTTGCGTTTGTCGTCAGGCGTTTTATGACTCTGCCATACTCTTCTAAGTCTACGTTTTTCTGCGATTTTTTTTAATATGTCATGGGGGTATTCATGTTTATTGATAAAACTCTTAGTATGGTGTGGACGAGCGGATAGCGTTTATTATGCTGGTGTTTAAGTATTCCGTCGTTGTTTCAATATCTTCATTTGTTTTTAGGGATATTAAGGCTGACGTTGAATGATTAAAGACTTCTCTAAAGAGCTGCCAGTTGGTGAGTTGGTTATGAATAAAGCCATTAGGTTGATTTTCGATAATTGTTGAGTTAATTGTTGCTATAACGGGTGAATGATCTGAAAAGAGTTCCACAGAAGAGTTGATTTGGACATACCTTGGCCAGATGATTTTAGTTATAAAGTCTAATAAGTCAGGTATTTTGTTAGTGTCAGCGGGTCAGTATGTGGGTTCATTTGTAGTGAGGTAATTAAGTTTGTCGGTGTTTATGTTTTTCAAAAGGTTTTTGTCTCTTACTGTGATAAGTCTGCTGCCCCATCGGGTATGTTTAGCGTTATAGTCTCCTCCAGCTATGAATCTATTGCCCAAATCTTCAAGGAAGTTATCGAAGTCTTCTTTAGAAATAGAATGTCTAGGAGGACAATATACTGCTGATATGGTGATTGGACCATGCCAATCTTCTATCGCTATGTTTGTAGCTTGGAGGTAGTCCTTCTGGAATGATGGAAGCTCTTAATGTTTTATGATGGTTTTGATGATAATTCCGGTACCGCCATGGGCCTTTCCACTGGGATGTTGGGTATGGCACAAGTATATGGTATAACTGTTTATTTTCAGGGAATTTTTATCGGTAAAGTGAGTTTCACATACAAGCATTGCGTCAATTTCTTGTTGTTCTAAGAAGAGTTCTAGTTCGTATTTATACTGAGCTAGATTGTTAGCATTCCAAAGAGCTATGCCTATTGGTTTTATTTTACGTCGGAGCGTGTTAATTTGTCCACGATGATTGTAAGCAATGATAGCAAGTTATTAATTTCCTCTGCTTGTTTCGCGATTAATTTTTCAAGCCTATTGAAGTCATCCATGTTTTGTGAACTGGGAACACTATTTTGTGATTGATCACTATAGATTTCCGGTCTTCTTTGATTTCCTTGAACTACCTGTACGTAGGTGGTTAGAGGAGTAGAAAATTTTTGTGGACTGAGTGCTTGGTTGGTTAGGTCCTTATCTCTGGGTTTAGGATACTTATTTTTATACAAAGTCTTGTAGGCTGAGCAATCTTTATAGTTTGCAGGATGTTCTCCTTGATGTAGGATGCACTTCGCAGGAGTTTCTGAAGATTTAATGCACTGATCTGTGCAGTGAATACCTGCACATTTAACGCAGCAGTAATTGTGTTTGCAATATTTCTGTGTGTGGCTGTACCTTTGGCATTTTTTACATTTGATTATCTCTTTTTTTTATAAAAAGAGGTTCGATTTTTACTATAAAGTTCATTAAACGATTGATATTATAGATTTCTTTGTTGTTTGGCTTTTGCTTTAAGTCAATAAAGAATAAGGATAGCGGATTTTTTGTGATTCTATGCCTTATGTTGTTAATGTTGGTTACTTCATGGCCATGATTTAAGAGTTCAAACTCCAGTTCGTATAAGTTAGCTGAGTGGTGGATGTTGCGTAGTACCACACGAAAAGGTCTTTCTTGTTTCAGTTGATATGTGTGGAAGTTTGCGTTCAAGGTTTTTAGTAACTTTGTTAGTTTTCTATAGGAATCTGAATTAGCCGGCAGAATTGTAACCTGATTATTTTTTATTTTTAGTTTGTAATCCTCTTTGTTGATATCTTTCTCGATAGACTTTATCATTGTTTGAACGTCAATGACATCATCGATGAAGATTGATTGGGGAAGGGGATTTTTTGTGTATGTTGGTTTGTTAGTGTTTCAACTACATCCATAGAATCGTCTGTAGATTCTAATATTGCGAATCTGTTATAAGTGGTTACATGGCTTGTTGACGGTTCTTTCTGACTAGTGTTTACATTTTTTTAAACTGTATCTAGCTTACGTTTTTTTATGTTTGTGTGGTTTGAAAGGTGGGATATATTATCCTTTTCCCATGGAGGGGGTGTTCTACCGTTCGGTGCGGATAGTTTTACTCATGAAAGCCTGATCGAGATACTTGGGCCATCTTCGAGGCAGTTAATTCAATTTGAAATAACTAGTCGAGAGGCTATGATTTGGATCTAGAGACTGGAAGTGTTGGATTTTCCAGGAGTAAGTTTAGAAAACACTTGGTTTATATCTGTTTCGATTCACTTTCGACGGAGGGTTGTCACTTGTTGTATTGTGAACTTCAGTGAGCACTGGACACACGTCTACACGCACTCAACAGCAAACTGATAACAATAATTAACAATTACTTCGTTGTACGAAATAATTGGTATTTGTTTTCAGTATATTTATTTAATAAATGAAATTTCCTTCTCAATTTCTTAATTTTATATTTTTATGACAATTGAATGCAACATTTCACGTGAAATTTTTCAGACCTCTTGGCGAAGTTTAATGTTACTAATATTGTAAATCTTAGAACAGTTGATTAAAATTACATTTTGAATTAGAAAATATTCAATGGATTTAATACATGTCATACACGCATTATTTTTACGTTAACTACTTCTAAAATTTCCGTACGCTGTCCATTTAAATACACTACCAACTTTGAAATAAAGTTTGTCGAATAAACAATGTAGACATTTCATTATGGCCATAGATAAAGCTTTTGTAATCGTTTTGTTTCTTTGCAAAATGTTCATTTCCTATTAAATAGGATATTCATTATTTTCGAACATGTCTGGAAAACATTAATTACTTGTTTTCTCGGTTATTATTTACTGTCAAATGCAAATATTAACAGCATAATTTTTATTGGATCTCATTGACATCTCAGAGAATTACTTACATAACTATTCATTGAAATAAATCTTCAATTGTTATTGAAATAAATATAAGACAATTCACATCGAGCTGCTGAACCGTCCAGACATATTTACATTACTAATCATAAGTGCCGTACGATATCGAGCGATACCGTGCTAGTAACTATTCACATACACGAGTGATTTTTAATACTTTTTAGTGTATCTTAACATCAGGATTAGTAGCAATGCGGTCATGCCACCTGCGGAGGCAGGGTATGATCCATCATTGCAGTAAATAAATCCAAGCCAGGAACGAAAATGGTAGATATTTCTGAGCACAGAAGTTTTGAAACGTCATCAATTTTGGATCTAACTAAAGTCACTACAATCGAAAATACTCAGAACAATAGTCAACGCCACATGGTATGTCAGAAACGAGGATATACGCAAAGACTTAAAAATACCAATGGTCAAGGAAGAAATCCGCAGATACGCAAGAAGATACAAAAAAAGAATGGCAACACATCCAAACCAGCTGGCTACTGAAATGAGCAAAACCTGTATAAAAAAAAAGACTAAAAAGTTAACATCCCACTGACCTTGCTAAAGAAATAAAATAGGCAAACTGGAAGATGGTATCCCGCTGGGAGTAGCCATCCACATGCTATTTAGCAATAAGGTTAGAAAAATTTACCAAATGTCCAGCTGGACAAATTGTAAAGCTCAAATTAAAAAAAAAACCAATGTTGGATCCAAGATGTATATAAGGGGAGAGGGAGAAAGAGTTTTTAGAATTCCCTGGAGTGGGAAAAAATATTATAGAAGACGTTAAAAGGCTGACGTTGTTGTGGGTGTCTCTGGTTTTCGTCTCGACCAGGAGTTGTACCACATATATTCAGCACGAAGGCATCTGCTCTTAAGCAATAGTTGTAAAAACGACCTTGACTAAGTAACGGCTTGACACGTCACAACATATGGCTCTCAAATTCAAGGAAAGGCCAGAATACAACACCGAAAACACAGAGATTCTTAAAAGTTCTAACCCAGTACCAACTTACGCATGAGTAATAATAAGTAACACACAATCAAGTAAAAAAGCATTTGTTTTAGCCGAATCTCCAAAGTTTGCATCTGTATATACGTTGTCAGTAAACAAATCTATCAACTACTGTCAAGTAGGCAACAGAATTGGAATTCCTAGTGTAAAAACTACTCCGCATCATCCTCCCTACTATGTCGCTGGTAACCATGCTGATGCTATTTACATTAAATATAATTAAATATAGTTTACAGAAAGTTATTTGTTTATCATATGATATACATAAAAACTTACACTAATTCTGTATCTTTTTAATAAATCTAGCAAAATATTCATTCATTACAGATAGATATATGCAAATATTCATTGGAAACATTACTAATTCCAATAAAGTTTAAGATAAAATAATTGATGATGAGTCACACACAACAGGTAGCAAAATTCTATTTATATATATTTTCATCCTAAGTTTCAATATAAGTACAATGCTTACCATAAGTACAATACAATGCCTTATAAAGCCAAATAAACGGCGCATTAATCTTTCAAGAAAAACATAATTCATTCAATTTTTCCTCTTTTTCTCGTTGTGTGATTTATATTCACGTTGCGCTCGTAATACATGTACTTCATTACTAAATGACATGAAATGAAAGTACGGCGTTACCATAAGCACAAATTATCGCAGTTTATAATTTCATTTGGAGAACGACTTTGTAGTTGGAAATTTTGCGCAAACCCAAAAATTAGAACTTAAACGTAATTCATACAAAAAAATTTACATTTTGCTTTTTCAATATAGCATTTTTTCCATTAATGATTTTCGGATAAACGTCTCATAATGTAACTTTAATGACTTATTTCCACAATATTTATTAATATATTATATACTAGTACATCTATTTGAATCATATAGATTACAATTAATGTTGATATGGATTAATTTAATATATATATTAATTCAATTTCATCTATTTTATGTATCTTTGATCGTACAAATCTTTCAAGTAAAATGATTAATTTCAAAATTAATTTATTTATAAATTAAATTAGTTCTATGATAATAAATCCTGATCTTTACAAGGAAGAGATTGTACAATTTATAGCATGAAAGCTTCAAATACTTCGTTCACATTGTTTAATTCATTGCAATTGAAATTAAAATTTATTGTCGTCGATGAATTTATTCCAATATTTTATGAGCAGCTGATATTTATTGCTAAATTAATATTTGTAAATAATTCACTACGTACACACCTATTACTACAATAGTATGAACTTTATAAAATTAAATAAAATTAACTTAAATAAAAATTGGATAAAATTATGACTTAAGCATAATTCATATCAAAAAAGATTTACATTTTACTTTTTCAATACAGCATTTTTTCTATTAAATAAAAAGTGTTCGTATACATTTATCATCTTTTTAACGTAACTACGATGTCGTAGCAAGAAAAATTGTGTCATTTCAGACACTTTGTACCATTGATTAATCAAACATTTGGTATGAATTTTTTCAATTAAAAGTTTTAATTAAATTTGCTGCTCTAATACCGTTGTACAATTTCCTGGCGCATACAACACCTTCCATTGATCTTCGTCTTCCCGCTAGTCAATCAGTTTTATTACATTTTTTCTACCTCGTTATACGCGTGCTGGAATTCCAGAGTGCGAAGTATATTACACAGTACAATTTTAGCTTCCATAATATCGTCATGCTATAATATTGGCTTCTAACATGAAACTTCTGCATATTCGAAGGAACGTTATTTTCAATTTTTTTAGGAAATTGAAATTAAAATCTTAAGATTAAAGTCTTAGCGTATAATGACTCATAAATGAAAAGCTTTTAACAAATTACTTTAGTATAATGAAAATTAATTTTACGGTAAATAAAAAGCCTAATATGATATGTTACCTCTTGGCTATTAAATGGTGGAGGAACTAAATTTTTTTAATAAAAGATATACTTTATTGATTTTTCGAAGATATGTATTACGCATAAAACAATTTTTTAATCAAAAGTATATATTTTCTTCGTTTAATTTATTCTTATGATCTTGCATTCGTATATTTACATACAATAAATATACTAATGTAAAAATCAATTGAGATCAAAGAAATATATAAGATGTATGTAATATAAAATATACACATATCAAAAAGATGAAAATGTACATCAATTATTGAAATATATAATATGTTATGTTGCTGCAAAAGCCTAAATACAGAATAGGGAAAATGTTAGGTCTTCCGATAAACTCAAAAATTTACCAACTAATGTCGGTATATGTATGTAAGTCCGAAATATTATGAAATCAATATTTATTTCGTGCTGGTACCAAAATTAATTATCAAACTTTAACATTTACTAGATATTGAGCTGCGGCAAATGCCAGAGGTTTCATTTAGGGATGTGTACGTACATAATCGCGATTTTGTTTGTTTTGATGGCAAGTAACGAGGGGATTCCTCAGTCGGGTGACAGTTTACACATGCGCGCACGCATTAAAAACTTTTTTGTTCCAATTTATACGTTATCACTGCTCTTTCACACTATTATTGAAGTAAAATGAGTGTAAAGGAAAGATTCTATGAATAGGAATCTGAGTTTATGTTATGAAATAGGAGCAAGTAGGAGAATCGCGCAATTTGCTCGCTAGAAGAGATATGGTCTAGATAGATGTTACAATTTTGAGGTTATGACGTTCATAGGGCTTTACAAGGTCATTACAGGGTAAAATAAATATCGGCATGACGTGTCTCCCTCAAAATCGTACAACATTTGGTTCAACCATTTTTTTCTTTCATCAATAGTTTTCGAGTTATTTATGTGTTTTCAGATAAAATGGACACACATATAATATAAACGTTCCACTTCAAAAGGGGACCCAGCTCCAATTACTTCAACCTTGACATATATTGTCAAAAACACTCTACTAAGTAATCTTCAGAAGGTTTTAGTCGTCGCTTCTTATTTCTCAAGAAGTTATTAACAAAAAAGATCTATAAAAAGCAATACACGGTAGGTATGTATGTATGGTAAAGAAGCACCACATGCGTTGCTCGCTCGTTCCACTCGCTCGTAAAAATCTAATCCAACCCAATATCAATCCCATACGTGAGTGAAGCGAGCGAGTGAGGAACTTTAAGAAAAAATATTTTTGGCTGAAAATCGGACTCCTTTCGCTTGCACATGAAATTGATACTAGATTGGGCAATAGACTAAATTTTTATGAGCGAGTGGTGCATGCAATACTGACGCATACATTGCCACACACGTGCAACTATAAACAGAAATACACTATATTGGTATCGGTAATTATTTGCGAATATTTCGGAAACTAACGGCGATTACAGCCCGTTACATATACATGGATGGGAAAAAGTTATTCAAAATATTGAAGAGCTTTATGACATATTCAAAAAGCATCAAAGTCAGATGGGACGGAATGTTTCAAGAAGTTCACGATATTCATTGTGAATATCATGCCCATTATAACGATATAAATATTGTAGGTATCTATGATTATCCAATAGCAGACTAGATTTATATACACGATGTCTCAATTTTTCCGACTATACGTTGTCAGTATATTTTATAAGTCAGGATAAGAAAGAAATGTCATATAAACATGTATCATTGGAAGCAGTATTAAAGAATTATAATAAAGATCAAAAAGCATGTACGAAATGAGCGGTAACAAACATGTGTTACTACGGTACAAAGTAGGAACAAATCAGAAATATTTACATCTAGTAACAGTCAGAAGGTATAATACTTCTACAACTGCATCTAACTTCATTTCAAAATGTTCACCATTTCTGTCAATACAAAATTGGCTGTGGCAAAAAATTAAGTTTATTATTCTTTGAAATCGTCGTTTAATGCTCATTGAAATTAAAGTCATAGAAATATTATGATAGCATCTGACTATTATTAGACGTAAATATTCCTGATTTATTCATACTTTGATTATTACATTTATTTATTATATATTACATTGTAACATGTTTCATTTGTTACATTTATCCCGTAACAACGCACGTTCGTTATCGCTCATTCCATATACCGTGTTTTTATTCTTATAATTCTTTATGAGTTTGGCATTCTTCCTTTATTTTCACCTATGAAATGTACTGACAACGTTCAGCCGAAAAAAGTTGGGATAACCCTGTATAGTAGCATTATACAATTATATGTAATGCATATGTAATGTATATCATTGTAGTCGTTTAAACCCTCAGAGTTGGATGTGACTTTAAGTAAATAAAATGAAAAGATGAAATAAAATAAAATAAAATAGAAACACGCTGAAGTACATTTATTAATCACTTCTCTTGTTTTTAAATTGGCTAGCCTCACTATTATTATATCAAATAATCATTGAAATGTTTGTGAAATATTTGATACTTTCCAAACATTGACATATTTAATATTTAACTATTGATCTCTTGTTTCTAAGGAAAGTATGGATTTTAATTTCATTCTGACAGAAGATTTTAAAAGTTCATTTGAGTATTTGCAATTGTAAGATGTTATAACATAATGATGTAATAAATAAAACTACTAAATAACCTGTGAAACTATTCATTTGTGGTAGTGGCAAAAATGCAGATGACCAAAATTAATATCAATAAAAACAATACATCATCGACATACCATCCGTAATATCAATAAATATTTCTAAATGAAAGACATTTAGTAACACCGGTTATCTTTATAGCTTCAATCGCAGCTATGTATATATGTATTATTTTTGATTATCTTTCTCCGTTTTAACATCCTGCACGCACCGAACGCACGCAAACAATACACTTAATCGGTGAACTAAATTATTCAAAGTTTCACGTGACAGGTAATAATAATGTTTTGTTGTTTCTTCGTCGAAGTATCTCGCAATCGGACTTTCTGACAGTCACTGATTCGAAAATTGACAAACGGATCAGATTGATCTTCAATCTTCCGATCAAATATCAAACATATTTTAGCGACAACAAAATGATAATTATTAATGCAATGTTACTTGACAAGGGAAAATGTTTATTAATTCACTAACAATAATAGTTTAATGTAATGATTTATTTACAATCTTTTCCCATCAATTTATATTATTGAATTTCTTTTTTAATATTATATTTATTATTTTGAAAGGTGATCCTAAGCATTTACTTCATATTTTTCTCATTACTATTTCTTCTTCCATTTCGATCTTACAATTTTATGAAGTTCGAAAAACTGAAGATTTATACCACGCCGATAAACTATTCTTTATTTAAATCAGAATAATGGAAACCTTTTTGGATCTTTGGTTTGGTTAAACTATCGATTATTTTAATAAATATTTTACACTTTAAAAAATCAAATTAAAACGTCATTATGTATTCACGTCATATAGGTATATAAGCATTTACATTCTTAATATTTAATTAATTTACAGATAATAAATAATTTAATTTAATTTAATTTATATTTTATTTATTTTACAATTTTAGTTGTTTAAATTGCTCTCTTCTAAAATTTTCAATAAAATTTTTATCTTTTCCTAGTGATGTGATGAACAAAAGAAGTTTTTAAATTTTATTAGATTACTATAAGATAGTCCTAAATTTAAAAATCACAAGTCATGGAAATAAATAACGATGTACTCTTGTATGTATGTGCATATATCAAAATATATCTATAATATCTGAAATCCTAGTTTACACGATACCTTAATCACTGAAAAATGTTAATCCGTCCTCAAAATATTCTAATTATTAAACATGTATGATATGTATGTCCGTTCTGAACCAATTATAAAATAACTTCCTCCAAAAGATAGATATTTAAAAGCGCCTGCACAGAACATATTTATAGAGTTCGATTTCACCAGATATACAAGTCGTATACTATTAATTACAAGATAATTGTATATAAAAATACACTGACATAAAAATTATGAACGATAAAAGAATCTGATTACAAAATAGGATGCGATGTGAAAATATATGTAAGAATATTTCATTTTAACAACAACTTTATTAATTAGTGTTATGAATGATTAAGAGAGAAAGAGATTTTTTCATATTAATTTCAGTTAATAATAATTAATGATATAAAACATGGTATTTGAAAGAAAAGTTCAAAATCTTATTCTTGTCTTAATTGTAAAATGTTATACAGATTCCTACCTTAGAAACTTAATGATATGTATTATCGGCCACGAATATTTTAACACTAGAACTGTCAAAGTAATGAAAAGAAGTCATTCATAATATCTTATAGAAATTGTGTAGATTCGCAGTTCTATGTTTTAATGATATTCCTTTAATGAAACAGAATTTTCATAAGTATTAGCAAATATTTATTTATTCATTTATTTATTAATAAATAAATTTTCATAACATTTTAGATAAAAGCTTTTAATCTTGTTAAGTGTATGTATAAAGCCATATTTCTTTCTTGCATTGTGTACTGCTTTATAAGCTTTCATTTCATAAGCTTTATTCTTATTATATCAGTAACTCTAGTAATAAATTAAATTATATTTATAAAATGTCCAAATCATGTTACTCAAAGAATCGTGAAACAAACACGGGTCGAGAATATTAAACAAAACATAAAAGCGAAAGGTTATCAAAATTATTAAACTTGCCATAAGCCAGTGAATTCTCGTGTTTCTCGCGTTCTTGGTCGTCTATGAATGCAATATATATATCATTGAAATCGAGGTTGACGTGTTTCATTTGTTACTAAGAAATTACGCAGGTTCTATATCCTTTTCAATAATGCGATGATTTACAGTATCAGTAAGTTGTACCAGTCGCGGGTGTTGTCTTGGAAGATTGGAAAATTCACGGTGGAAAATGTAAATTTCCTTGTGTACAAACTGCCTGCAATTTGCATGTAATTAAAATAAATCTCGATTTAGATTTAACATTTAACACACAGTCAAACAAGATGCACATTCCAACTGCAAAGACTTTTATGGTACTCATGAAGCAACCATGTTATGACCATTTCTTGAGAATATTCGTATTTTAATATTTGAAAATTATATTTGAATTATGTGAATAATTTGTTATTTTATGTGATGTATATATATTTACGATTAGTTTAATAAAATATCATTTGTTTACTGGAGAATTGATATAGCTTAAAAATTATCAATTTTAACATATCTACAGAAATTATCCTCACATATGATCCATGTACTAGTAACAAGCAAAAAGTACGATTAAATAAAATTATACTTCTTCTCAAGACTAATGTTACAATTTAAGATCTCTCTTAAGACATATTTCTAATATTTTTATTTCCACATAAACAAGATTTTATTACAGACTGAAAACCTAAACTCTTTAACCTAGAATATAAAAGAAAAGTTTATTACATTGTTAAATGGTTGAGATATTAATAATTTTCTATTTCAAGCATTGATTTGTTGAAAAACTTAATTTCCTTACTTATGCCACTGCTCTAGCAAACCGACAACATCAGAAGGACTTTATTTTATTTTATAGGGTCAAATATTTCCGACTTTTTGTTAGAAAGCGTGATCATTAATTTCTATGAATGTTTGATGAGTTTATATTGTGAAATAGATTCTATAAGAAAAGAACATACTTGCCATAATAAGGAACAAGCACATTTTTAGATTTAAGAAGTTATTTTATCTTTTTAAAATAATATAATTTATTATTAATTTCACATTTATCCTATCTATGGAAGAAATATTTTACATTNGTGTTCAATACAGATAGAGAATATCGAGGCTCAAATTTCTTCAAACTTAAATTTATAACAATTAACGTGCGTATATTTCTCAAACAACAATACTGTAATAAAATTTTTAAATATCCAAGTTTTTAGAACTAGAAGATTATCTAGAAAATAATAGAAAGCATAAAACACTCATTAATCCACGTATTCCAATATAAGCAATTTTTCAAAATGTTAAATCGTCCGTTTGTTTCTCATATATACGGTTACAAAACAAGAAAAAAGATATAGTTTTATCCAAACCCAAATATCGAAATATACCTAAATCAAAACAAACGGGATAGAACTACAAACATAAAAACGAATCTATACAAAAAATATCTTAAATTTTATTTATTTTAATATTCAGATAAATCGCAAAACAATTATCGTATGTATCGTAAAATTGTACCAAAATGAAATGAAATGAAACATTATGGAAACCTTAAAGCTGCAAAAACACGCAGAATACGCACAATATGCAGAGTAAAATACAAGTGTAACAAATCTTTATTTAGATTCCATTTTTTATGTTCACAAGTATATAAATGTGCATGGATATTTGTAGTCTATTCACTGCTAATCATTTCGTACGGTCACATTACACTATAATGCTACACAATAGTTCTCGGAAAAGAATTCGAAATTTGGAATGATTTACTATTTTAGAAGTTCTTTAAATTTATTTTCCAAAGAATTTTGATAATTTAACTCACAATGTAATGTAACAATACAAATATAAAATTAACATTAAATATTCTTAGATATGTATACAATATGTATGTTGGAATTTGAATCTGCTGCTCACTTCTCATTCCACCTTGTAATTTCATTTTTACTTCGTTCATATATTCACATCGGCTTATCTATCGGATGGATATAGTGTACTCTCTTTGTTCATTATGATTATTATAAATACTATCTATTAAATGCTATTACTATGTGTGTTAAATGTGTTTTCAATTAATTATTTCCAATCAATCCTACGCCTCTAACAATATACATATATAATTATTATCTTTTTCTTTGGAGAATTTATTACTACAAAACTCTGAATTATATCAGCTTATTTAAAATCATCAACCATTGGATCTAGTTCTCGGCTTTGAAACTAGAATATCCCCAATTATCTTTTATCACTAAAATTTATCACATTAAATGTAGATTAAAATAATTAATTTTCTATTTTTTCTATTCGTCAATGTAAAACACTCAATTATTTCAACTTCCCTGAACTAAATTTAGATCGAAAGCCGCAGTAGACCATGTTAGGAACTGTAGCTTCCCACTGTCAATTCGCTAGCGGTTATTTACCCTTAGCTTGAACTAAACGAAATTGTGTCGATAGGTTGGAACCAAGAAAATAAGCGAAGTTATAAATCGGCTACCAATTACTTTTTCACTGTTAGATTGCTAGTGAAGCGAGAGGGAATCGACAGATATTACGATCTCGTTTGATCGAATCGAGGGTCGATCAGTCGTAAATAAAATGATAAAAAATGGAAATCGCGGTAGCGAAGGCAAGAAAAGAGAACTTGGAGAAAATCCAATGCGTTTGGCCAAAACAGACGAAAGACAGAAAAAATAAAGAGCGGAGAATAAGGAAGAAAAAAATTTCGAAGAGTGGATGGATTAGTTTTGTTATTTTTTAATTAGAAATACGTTCGGTCAGAAATGTGAGATGAATTGATTTTATGCAAATTGAGTTACATTTCGTGATAGCTTGACTACGCGTTCATTTTCAATAATATCAGAGCGAGATAATGAGTACAGTGCGATTGATATGAATGTGCTGTCCTGAAGACAACAAAAAGATAAATATATTGTACATAAATCGTAAAAGGAGAGGAAAAAATGAAGAATATTTATTTTTACTAATTTGATGTTACAAAGTAATCAACAAAAATGTATTTGGAAGAACAAATTTCAATAAGAGTAGAAGATTATTGACAGGGAACATTTTATTTTAAGAACATATGTGTATTATACACACGTTCACACGAAAGTATTCGAAATATACATAAATATCTTTCATACGTAACATTTTGAAATTTCATTAGCACTGTTATGTATTATATTACTCGACTATCGCGAACATATTGGTAAAATTTGAAATAAATCTGAAAACGTAGAATAAAGATATTTAGTACAAATGTATATTTCGCAGAAATCGTAAAAGTGTTTAAACGTTCAATTATCCATTATGTTAATAAACCTACAAATTCAGTGAAATCATATTTAATATTTATCTATTACCTATTATTAACGCTGTATAGTAATTTTTTACTAAATATGTGTTTGCAACAAACATCTTATGATCTCCATATACGTTTTCAAATTAGCTTTAAATTTTACCAATCATGATAATCCTGTCTCATTACGTTGTTAATGAAATTTTCCATATTGTTCTATAACATACACAATATACACGTGAAAAATTTCTATGGCAAGTGTTCAGAATATTTTCATGAGTCACTGTAGTACCTTCCAAAATTGAAAAAAGAATATATGCTGCTCCATATTTTCTGTTTTAATTTGTCTACTTTATTGATTGGTGAGAAACACACTATATTCTTATCCTATCATACTTATTGCCGCGTATACGCAACATTATGCTTTAGCAACTTATCGATTAATTAAATGACAAATTTATTTATTTTTAGCAAAACTGGTCTCAAACTTTTTATTTTATTATATTTTCTTTACAAACTCACTAAGTTGATAATAATTAATAATTAATAATTGATAAAACTGATTTATGGCAAATCTCAGACACGTGTCGATTTCAGAGAGATAAGAACATGCGTATTTTTATAATTGCTTTTTAATGTTTTGGAACATTGTTGTTGTATAACACATCAGTTGAGATTAATGGCTAGAAGGCGATACAGTGAATAGCTTTATTTAAATAGCCGTGCAGTTTGATTTCTGTACGATGATATAGTATTATATATTATAGATTCAATGTTATAGGATTTTTATTTAAAATGCATTTTATTAATGTTGAGATAGAGGTTTAACAAGATGAACTAATTCTAAAATTATAAACGACAGTTACTGAAAAATAATAAAGTTAATTCTTCTAATTTGATAAATAATATAGCAAGGTGTAATGTAATTATTTTTTAAAGCAGAAAGACAAATACTTTATTCTACAAAATACAACTCCCTTTAATTTCATAACAGGTTCTGGTGAGTACTTTTGTTTTTATAAGGACTAATAAGTAACTTTGTTCCTTTTTAAACGGAGAGAGACTCTACTCGTAAACGAGATCAGAGATATTTATTTTAACAGATTTATATTAGCAGATATAAGTGGCTATCAACATAATAATGAATAATAAGAGGAAAGACAATTATAACCGTATAATATGATATCACTCGCATTTTATAGAAAATAGTTAGTTTAGATTAGATTTTCTAGTCGAATAGCCAATTAATAAAAATGTAATCTATAATATATCTAAAAATTCGTATTATAAATGCATAACGAAAGCTTTCAATTTCATGTCTCACTTATTTCATCTAGGAAGTCAAAGTAGAAACTTAATTGTATTATATGCATATTATAGCTAACCACATTCCGAGTTAACTCAATCAGATGAATATTTCAACGTGAGGAATTCTAATAGTATTCAGATACATGCGAAATGTATTTCAAAGATGAGGGTATGATTAAATCAGAATTGTCCTAATTTAAATATTCATTAAAATATAATCTCACAAAGCCATTATCAAATACAAAAGCAAAAAAGCAAGCATAAGAATAAAATTTAGAAAGTGTTTAAAGAATTAATATTTAAAAAAATAAAAGGGAAAAACTTTCATGAACCATGTGAACCCGGTTTTTTTTATTAAACCAAATATAAATAATAATAAAAATATTTCAATAATAATAGTAATACCTTTCATTAAAATAGTAGAACATCAAAAGTTTAGAAAAATTTTAAAAATTTTACAGAAAACATCTTCCCATTAAGTTCTTAATCTTCGTTCTAATGAACAACTACGCCCGTAAAACCGAGACAAGTTTGACGGATATTTCAAAGAGGTCGTTCGGTAACGTGTAACGAAAAATCGAGAAAAACGAAGGATAAACAATCACGCGATAAAGCGCGTCACTTGCAGCAAAAAGGAAAAATAAGTTACAAAAGCAAAGGCGTGCATGGCGTATGGCGTATGATGAAAAAAACACGTCGTCATACACTTGGTCGCTTTTAACTTTTTCTAACGTTGGAAGAACTGTGTTAAAGTTGCGGCGCAATTTGTGTTCAGCTCAAAAAAAACAAGAGGAACGATTTGTTATTATATGCTCGATGCAAAAAACGTAATAACAAGGATGAAAAACTTGACAAGTTAACGACAGAAAGAAAAAAAGTATTTCACAAGATGTTTCAGTTTTTTCTTGTCGCTTATAAATTTATATTCTAATAAAATTCTATTCGCTGTGAACATATGCGTAATAACGCATAAAGAAACATACAAACTACAAACTGTAGCTCTTGGTCATCGAATTAGTACTATATGTAAAATTTCACTTGTATCGCTACAATATTATGCCATATACATATACGTATACAGGGTGGGCAGTAATAGTAGTGTGATCAGGCAAGAGGTGATTCTACACGAAAAAATACGTCGAAAATATACAAGGAAATTCTTTCATATGACGTATTATTTTTGAGAAAATTGAGTTTGAAAATTTGTGAAACATATTTTAACTTAACTAAGTAGCGACTATATATAGAAAGCTATAACACATGTGAAAACAAATCAAAAATGTAAAATAAAATTTTTTTATTTAAGGTTTCATTTTCAAGGAAATAGAGTTTAAACATCTTTAATTACGAACTAGTCTGGTATATGGCATTATACATTTTCAAATTTATTTTTCTCAAAAACGAAGCATCCTATGCCAAAATTTTATTCTATATTTTTTACTTATTTTCAAATGTAATTTAAATTCCTGTTGATTATTTACTCTTGCGAACGTGATATCTCGCGAACGCGTCTCCCCGCGACTGGTCGAAAATACAACCTTTATTGGTACTGGGCATTCTGATTCTTATTTTGTACAGGAACAAACTGTTTTACACTACCGGTACAAATACGAATTATTGTACTCTTCCAAGCATATTTTTAATCTCTACTGTTGAATCTCTGTCCTACAGAATATGCTACTTGTGTAGCTAATATCCCCAAAGAATTGTCAATAATGTCTAGTTCCCGGAACTTTATAGTCCATGACAAAACACCTACTTATTTTTTGACTTGCAAAATAAGCTTTCATTGCGTTCGTAATATGTATACTTGAGTTGTCATGTCGAAAAATAAAGTTTTGTTTAACTATACTATCTGTATATTTTAATAGTTGTTCATTAATAATGTTTACGTATGTTTTACTACTCACTTTAATTGAGACAATCTTCATGTCTGTTTTTCCGAGATACCCGATTACCGCCCAAATTATGTTACGATCACCTACCATTTACTTTTTGCCTTTGTAGTATGATTTATTCTTTTCTTAAACATCTGCTCCTTTCTGTCCCAACGAAAATAAGACTTTTTCAATTAAAAAATAGCCCTTTATATGGTCTATCCCTTAGCAAATTTTAACCCTCCTTCTTCATAACGACCGATTGTTTGCTGCTTTTATAAAGTCTTACGTCCTTTTAGATGTTTGTAAACATTTATTATTCTTTAAACTATTCTAACACTAGCTTCTGCTGCTATTTGCCTTGCAATTGGACGTGCTATGCGATTACACGGCTTTCTGGTGAATTTGTTCTTGGCTCTTATCTCCTCTTGGGCGATTATCGCAATCTTTCTTAACGTAATTTACTCTATATTCTAAATAATTATACACTACACACCGACTTCTTCTTAATATTTCAGAAATCTTTGCAGTCGAATAATTTTTATTTTTTACATTATTAGTTAAATTAATCTCAATTTCGTTTAGCTTTCTTCCCTGGGACGTTTTTTATAAACACGAATATTATAAACACAAATATAACACGATAATAATTATTTTTAATATTATAAGCTTAATATTACGTATTTGACATCGAAACGCGCATTGATCACTTTGCCTGTTTGAAGGAAGCTGTCATGTCATAGTTTTGTCGCAGCAAGAACATGCCATGGAACTACACAGAGTAATATACCATACAAAGAACGTACTAACTTCAGTAAAATTCAATTTCTTATTATATTGTTACATGTCTTACAGTTTTGTCATGGATTGTATAACTGCTTCAATGTAAAGGCATTAAATTTATTTCTATACCTAAATTGTTTTTATTGGAAGAGGAAGAAAGGTATATTTAAAAGATTTATATTTAAAGAAATGTAAAAGTTTATTATTTTTAATTGACTTTGAGTTGGTCTCCGTTGGTTTATCCAAATTACTGGAAAGTGGAGTTGCCTTCTTATTGCAGCAATGCCTTCAATTATCATCGGTTATCCAAAATATTATTAAAAATGTGTAAGAATAACCATGTATATATAGCATTATTTAATTTATTAGCATACCATATCGAAGAAAATCATCTATAACATGCATGAAGTCAAGTAATAACAAATATCATGGTAACATGCAGGTCAAAATCGATCAAAATTATAATCAATATGTGGGACACATATATATAGACAAGAAGAAAATTAATTTTGTTATACTACATTGATGAGATTATTATTATGACATTCAATATACGAGTTTTTTTATATTCTAATGTTTCAAATGAAATAATCATACTTAAAGGTTTAAATAATTTCTTAATCACTTCCCGGGTTAGTTAGGTTTTCTTAAGTGTTTTAATACTTATAAACGGGGATATATATAACACCTCAATGTTTAATAAACCTTATTGTTAGAATTGCATTTCGCTTTTAAATTTTACAAGAAGAATGAACAATATTGGATGTTTTGTATGGTATTATGTAACTCGATGGCCTGAGTTTTTTTGCATAATTAAATTAATATTATTAGTGACATTTCATAAATTATGTATTGTGAGTTATTAGTAGATACTAATAAATTTTCTTGTATAATAATAACAAATCCGGTAATATATCGAATGAAATTTTACAAATTATAAATCATCTGATTATGTCATACGACATAAAATTGCAAAATTATAAAAGGGAAGCCTGTCTCTACATATATAACTTCTAACGTGTTTTATTAAAGTTCGCTAATATTATTGATCGATAAATTTCTGTGCAAGAGAATCTAGGGATTTCAGTTACTAGTAAGACATGCTTAAAAATATTATAAAAAGACATGAAAGTGAGAGTTGAGGACAAAAACGTTGGGCTATAGTTATTACATATTTCTATAAGAGAGTTCGATAACGTGCAGAAGGAACGACATATGGTATGTGAAATAACAATATTTCGCACTTGTCACGCCGAGATGCCATCGAAATTCAATCTGCTGTTCGAACGAACAACGCCTGCAAATCGAGTTTGTGGCTGAACGATGGTAGCAAAACGCTATAACGCGGTAATCAAATGGGTGAAGAAAAAGGAACGGCGGTAAACGAGGGGAAGGACCTTTCTTGAAATAGAACGTCGTCGTTTTTTTATAGTATTTGAATTAGTTACTAAAGCTGAAATATTTTCTATATAAATGAACCGAACATATAGTGTCCGAAAATTTTTCCAATACCGATGTTGTTTTGGATTATGGGAAAAATTTTTTATTATTAATTATTAAAAATAGAAACGTATCTTTTAAGTGCTTTTATAAAAGATAGACAATGCAATAAAATTTAAAACAAAATTAAATAAATTTCGTAAATAGTATCGTAAAGTGAAAGATATGAATCTATGAAATCTATATTATACATATCACACTCTTGATTAGAAAGTGATACAATTCCCAATATCTGTTTTAAAAAAAATGTGAAGGACAATCTTAGTTCTTTCTATTTCGAAAGAATCTAAAGGACGTTTCCAAAAAACTTAAAATCCTTGTAGGAAATAGTCGTAAAACATAATTATATCGTTTTTGTCACCTTCAGATTACAATTTTAAAGAAAACTGAAATACTTTCTCATATATATATATACATGATAACGGCATTGATAATACATATACTAAGTATCGATGTTTTATAATTTGTTAATTAATTAATTAATTAAAAACAGTTTTCACAAATTATTTGTTAATTAATTAATTACAAGCAATTTTCACAAATTATGTTTATCTGATGGCGACAATTATCTTTGATCTTATCTTCTTCCTGACAAATCTGTCTATGGCTTTTACTAATTTCATAAAGCAATAAAGTTTAATTGAGTTACTTACATAATTATATATAAACATTTAATACATGCAAAAAACTCCATAAAACATTTATAAGTAACGTTACTTATATATATACAATTAGAAACTTAGATTATACACTTCATATAGATCACAGATTAATTAAAATGTCACATATAATCATAAATACCTTGAATGGGTATGTTAAATTTAAAACACTATCCTATCGGTTAAATTTTGTCGTTAAATTCGCCGTTGCTTGTATGTAATAAATCATTCAATCTAAAATAATTGAAATTAGTTTGCTCTACTGACACAAATGTGTAAGGACGACGTTTACAGGAAAGTATCAATCTTGATCACTTAAGTCAACCTGTGCCAACCAACCTTTATGTTACATTATTATTTGTGTCAATTTTTCATAACATAATTCAATTCTCAATCAACACTGTCAACTCCGTATCAAATTATGTGAGTTAAATATTAAAAAATCAATTAATGGCTATCGAATACTTTTACTAGAAATAGAAAATCTATCTTTTATGTATGTATACGAAAGATAAACACATGTAATCTTTGAATCTTCAATCATTTTCCACTACAAAAAAGAATCACTCTTGTAAAATGAAATATTGTTAAAGATTGACTACTACACTCATTTTTTAATTATTTTTTAACATAATATCACTTGCATAATTTCATGTTTAATTTCTAATTTTTTCAATTCTAAATTTTGACTTTCCGAATTTTTGAAATATGTATTCAAATCTTTTTACGAAAATATTTAATATTGGAATAAATTTAATATGGAATATTTTTACGAAAAATTAATTCATTCCTTGACTATTTAATTATTTTCTATTTTTTATGACAATCGTTTATTGAAGGCTTAAACAGTTTGAATTTTCTATTAATTAATTTTTAAATAATTTATTGTTAATCAATTCTTATTTTCCGAATAAATACAAGATTTTGAGTATTAATTTACTATCCATCTATTATCCTTTATGCGAACTTCTGACTTTTATAAATTCTATTTTTTCGATATTTATCAATTATTATCAAATTTATATATTATATTGAATCCCTTCCTCTTGAATTTTTGCAATAAAATTCAGTTATATAATTATAGTATATGTTACTTATTCAATTTGCTATTGTTCAAAATCAAAGAGTTCATCGGCTGCCAAACGTCTCAATCAGTACTTATAATCAATTAATATCTATTAATTTAATGACAGAAACACACAACGTAATTGAAATGGTAAACACGTGACACGATCGTGATTTTCATTTTCAATTTGCCTCGATGAAACAACATCTGTCGAACAATTGGATGAAGAAATAGGTGAAAATGAAAAGGAACAGTTCTCTATTCATATGCTTTTATAAGCGAGAATGATCGTTTCGCGCAAAATTATTATCACAAGGTTGTCACGTTCAACAGGCTATTAATTATACGTTTCATCGCAGTTCCCTCAGTGAAAAAGAGGAGGGTATGAGAAAGTGAGACTGATCTTAACAAGACGTCTACAAGGAGGCTTGCTTCCTGCTCGACTAATTTGCCTCTCTGGCAATTCCCTTTGAGACCAGTTTCGCCCGGTCATTCGTCTGTCCGTTCGAATTTCCACTTAAATTGGCTGACTGCCGCGGTAAATCTTCGCGCTTCAACCTAGAATTCTAATTTTCAGATGAGCTCGATTCGAGTTCTGACTAATTTGCCGGCTGCTTGATGATTGGACTACGTTAAAGCTAGATCCGGTTACGAGAAAAAATTGATTACCGGTACCATTTGATGTCAGTGAAGGTTTTATCAACGTCGAATCTGATGTGAGAAAGTTTCGGGAATATCAAGTTGTCAAATTCGATAGATACGAAATGTGGTTGTTGAAATGGCAATGATGGTAAAGAGAATAACTTTAATATTCGGAGACTATACAATTATTAGTTTGATGTATCGTAATTATGTTGATGTTCGCAATGAAAAGAAAAATTTAATTGTAAACTGTGTTACTATATATAGTCTAGTTAAGAATAGCATAAATATTATTTATATGCATAATGAGTAATATTATATTAAGTTTTATTCGTGTAATGAATTTATTGGTTATTAGAGGTAAATAAAACTTTCATAGCTCTTAGTAGCCAAAAAATAAAGTATTAATAGCCTGTGAAGTATATATTTTACTATTACCATAGTTTTCTTAGGTCCATTTTATATACATCACATTTTTTTAATATTTGAAGTTTTATAAAGAGAACTTTATTTTCACAAGAAAAAATTCTAAATTACTTACTAACACTTTTATTTCGTTATGCAAATTTTAATCTAACTAAAAGGTTTTTTTAAATATAAATCGAAATATTTTTAAGAAATTCAAAAGTGAAATTTCATTGAATATTAAAAGGATGTATTGATACTATGGGCAGTTAATTTCGTATAAAACTCTAAACTATTAATAAAAATAAATTTTTAACTGTTAAAAGCAATAAATCGGTAGTAAGAAATTCCGGTAATTACTTAGAAAGCCGATGTGTTCTCGATTTCGATGATTTTTTAATATGTTTGTTGATGTTTTAATCTGATGTTTTAATATGTAACAACTTTTCTCTATACATGTTACCGTCAGATTCTCTCAGTTTTCGAGATATTCGTAAAAAAATGTTGGCATCAGTACAGTGAATTTTGTCTATAACTGTACATCCACGACAACGCATGCATCAGTATTGATTACCGACCGCCGGCTTAACCCAAACCTAATTTTTATCTTTTGTTTATAGCTCATATAAACGGAGATTAAGCGAGGCGACAAACGTATCGGTTATGCTTGTGGCTATATCGTAGATAGATAAATATGGGCAGAATTTATTATAGTGGTACCGGCAGCTTTTTTTACTAATATTTTGAAAATTAAGCGAATGCAGCAGTAACGTGTATAAGGAAAATTTGTCAAAGATGTCGATTTTTACAACATATTTAAAAATCATAGAAATCGAGGACGCATCGGCTTTTTACATAATTACACAGTTAATATACCTTAACAATGATTTAACTAAAACTATCCATTAACTTACGTGTGTAAAAAAATATTCACCCTTCGCGCTATTCGCTCTTCTTCACAAAAACTCGCCATTGATCCTTTAAAGCCCATAAATCTAAAGTAATTATTTTCCTCCATCTGCCCGGTAACATCGTGTAACCTCTCTGGTTGAACGACTTACGAAAGCAAATCTTCGTCATGTGCTATCTCGACTGACATAAAATGAGTGGCGCGGCATTAACCCTGGCTGAAACTGCACGAGTAGCGTATGCAAAATAGAACATTAGCATGATGTGCCAGAACACTACATATATTTTGCATGGTCTGCTATTCCTCTCATATCTGGATTCTCTGCCTCTCGCTGCCAATGCGTTACTCTAGTCTAGGGCATTATTATGCAATGACACCGTTCCAGGGACATCAGTCCCTTTGGTAACAGTGGGCTGTAAGCTCATAAATGTGCGTGTAAATACACATCTAGGATTCTCGGTTTTCTGAGGAGTTCATTTGTGGCGTGGGCCAATCAAACAACGTTTCTTGTAAAAGATTTATCGTTCATGTTCTTTTCTTCTTTCAAAGGGGGATCGAGTATTTGTCACACTCATGGAAACTGGGTCACCGGTGGTTCATGATGTCTTTTTATTTCTGATATTTAGGTGCTTATAGCGTCACTTTCGATATCTTATCCTGAGGTAATCTAGTTTATCTAGTTAATTCAATCTAGTTAAAATTTATTTAGTTGATTATTAGGAAGTAAATTATTATAGTTTCATGATTTACCAATCGTTAATGCAGCTATGTACTTGCACTGGTATATTTACTATTTATAAACATTTTTGTTGAATTAAGTTACAAAAAGTACTTAATAAGTGAAATTGTATAGAAGCAATGAACATAAAGAACAAGTAACCAAAAGAAACACAAGAATGCGATTCGTAATAAGTAAACACATACCTAGTCATTAGAAAATATGAATATTCATAAAAATTGAAGGGAATATTAATAAAATAATAGTTATCTAATGAATATTACTGAATTAAAATAAATGAAGATATAGAAGTAAAATTAATGTTTGTAGAACGAACAACAATTTTTAAGATTTATAAAGAAAATTCTAGCTTATACAAGTCTTGTTAAAGATCCAATACAATCCAATAAAAAATTAATAGACGATAAAATTGAGATTAATATATTAACTTAATATAAAAATGTGTGAAAAAATATTCGATAAAAAAATTATATATTCTATTTTGTAATTAGTTATTTTGAAGCATAACTTAATGATTGCATTTGATATTATATATTGCAATGCAAATGTGTTTAAATATGTTATAGATTACTACAGTTAATAAATTATATTATTATAATTGTATTATATATAGATGATACTATATATAATGCTAGATTTTACCTAATATACCCCATAATACGAATTAAGGTTAATTACATTTGAACTTCCCTGTTATTATCCTGTCGACTATCTTATTATCTAAATATGTTACAGAATGATATATGATATATATATCATTAGATCAGCAATAAAGAAATTTTCTAAATCGTAATATTGACGCTATTCCTTGAACTCGTTTAATGAATTCACTCAACCTTGAAGGACTTGTAAACAAACGTGACGCGAACACTGTTTCTAATCAGGGACTTTGATAGAAATCTAACAACCGTTCTTTGTTGCAAAGTTTCTTTCCATACTGTAGAATTGTACTAGATATCCCGTCACTCTATTTGTTGCGCAAATTGTATCTAGTACACTGCACATATGAAAGAAATATCAGGTAAATAGCAATCTATATGACTAATAAATTTATTTCAACTGCACGGTATATTTTTATCGTTACTTTGATATAAAATTGATATTATGTAGATTATTCTTATGGTGTACATATAATAACATAAGAGAGACGTAATATACTAATTGTTAAGTAGAAAACATTTTAAAACTATAAAATAGTAATAAAACTAAAGGACAAAATATATATGATTAAAGAAATTAAAATTCAGATGCTTTAACGTATAAACAGAATGTAATTCAATACAGTGTACCATATTATGTTAAAAGATTAGTACAACTCACTAGCAGATAGAATATGAGACATAAGTACCTAATTAAAAGATCTTCGTGAAATATCATCAGTAATGTAATCATATAATACTATTTCCTTCATACTACTTCTCCTTCACTCTTTATCCCTACTATTCCTTTTTAAAATAGATAATGTAAGGGATTCCATTATCTGATTAATATATTAATTTCTTAATTCAAATCTATCATATAAACTTTCAATGATCCATTTGTACTTTTTTGTACGTAACAATTTGTCAAACAATTTAATTATGATCACATCTTCCATTCTCCAATTCATTATTTTTCAAATAAGTAATTTTAAATCTTTGAACGTTAATATATCTCAATTACAAAGTGAAGGAATGAACGATTAAATTTGCGTATGAAAATATTCAGCATAAAAAAAAGTATTCAGTTCTTACGCTGTGTTGCCATAAAGCTGCACTGGTTACGCGTCAATAAACGGCGATTCAGAAGCAATTGCTTGTAAGGTAAAGCATTTCTAAGCGATCTAAGTCATAGACAACGGTAACACGTCTTGCACTTGCACTTTTTAACGCCAACGCATTGTCTGGCTCGTGCATATGTACCGTGCGCCATCGAGATTCAAAGCATGTGGTAATGATGTTTGAATGCCAATGGATTGATAGATCGATCACTTGTGCAACATTGACACGAAAATAAATTGGCCAACTGGCGAATGAAAATGGAGATGTATCTAATAAATTCTGTAATTGTTCATATAATCATCATCTGTTTATTAAATAAATACAAACGTACAACAAGATGTTAATTAAAATCATGCCATGAGATGGCTCGTCGACTGTTCCGCTATGTTCTAAAATTCCAGTACGCCCTTGTGATGCTTCTAGTTGGATACGCGCTGATTAGCTGATACTCAACAATTCCAATTACCAATCAGCGTATCTAACCAGTGTCGCCCTTAACATGCCTTTCTCCGAAAGGAATAGGTACCAACATGGAATCGACGAAATTAAGCACCGTTGCGAAATGTACTTCAGGTTCTACTTTTCGATTATTGCACTGTTACAATCAAATTTATCTTTCAGAAACTCCTGGTTCATGTAAAAGTTTTTACGACATTTGGAGTGAGAGACACAGATTTCTGAAAACTCTAGCAATGACATCGAATCATTTCAACTACCTTCTTCAGAATGTTCTTTCACGAGAATAAATGAGATTGTACTTTGATAAGACACTATATGAAAATGCTACACTCAGAAATAGCTTCGCTTCATTATTGTGTCATATGTGGTAATAACGATGGCACCAATAATTCGAAATAAACTACGTATCATGTTGTAAAAGCAATTGAAAATTGTTTTCGGTATTTATTTTTGTTTAAATACTTTTGGCAAACTGTAAAACGTTACTTTAATTCTTAAGTAGATGGATACGGTTGTTGCAAAAATTATTTGTACGGATTCTTCTATTACAAAACTACTTCTTTCTGAAGTCCCACGTTTCGTTCTTATAATGTAACATTTTTGTGATCATACGAAAATATTATTAAGTGATACACAAAATAATATACTTCAACCTAAAGAATTCGTTCATAAATGCTAGAGTAAATATAATAATCTTCAAATAATTTTTATAGTTACTGTAAATCATGTTTCTTAGAGAAGTTTAAATTCTTATTTTATTATTAAAATGTAGTAGAGATATAATTATTATTATATCTATAATTTCAGCAATTAACAATAAAACTAGGACAGAGTGATTAAACTGAACAGTTCGTAATTTGTTATACAAATTTTATAGACTTGAGATACTGAATTAGTGAAGATTTGAATGATGTTTTTCAGAAAATATATGGAATAAAGCTTATCTTTCTCCTGATATTATACATAGCATACTATAAACACATATGTATATATGTTTTCATACACCTTCTATTTTGTTTTTTTGGTACAAGCATTAAGCTTTAATAGTTCTATTGTTAAATATTTTAATTGTAAAAAAATTTGACAAATAAATATATTTTCCTGAACAAAATAGTATATTAAGTTTTATAACACAATAACTTGATACATAAATAAGATAGTCAAATAATCAGAAAAACTAATCGTTTATGGCAATGTCTATAATACAGATATTTGTGATTAACGGTTAACCCCTTGTGATCGACATATTTTTTCTAATCGTACTATCAAGTAGTCGAAGCAATATATGCAGCTTGAAGATTTTTAAACGCCACCACTGTGGCGACATCCGACCGCAAAGGATTAAAATTTCTACGATTAGTAGATAATAATATGATGGTTTGAGTTCAATATAATGTTGATTTATTTATTAAATTTTTCTATCGTATAATGACAGAACTTTCAAGCTCTATGAACAAAAATTTTTAAGATTTAGTAGATCGTATTTAAATTTTAATTTAGATATTTCAGTATGGTAAACTTACATCCGAAAGAATTTTTTATCATACTGCGCAAAGCTTATTTCTATTATAACACGTTTTGTTAGGAAATCCTACATTATCTCTGAATTTGCAGTTACGTATGACACATAGTATGGTCATATACTTAAAGTTATAAAATTCTTTCATGTTTAGTAACTTCAAATAACTTTTCATGTTTATACGACATATCCAGAGATAATGTAGGACTTCCTAACAAAACGTGTTATAGTAGAAGTAAACTTTGTGCAACATGGTAAAAAGTGTTATAGTGTTACCGCTTTAACAAATACTGTGTTAAAGGTTTAAAAATACGAATTAACATTATTGGCTTTTCATTCGATGCAATAGTTAAAGGAACACTATTAAGCATCAATGAACGGGTCCAAGAGGACTGACTTTTTCCTAAATCACCAAATATTACATTATTGGATATTTATTTATCAAGAACTTTAGAAAAATTTGTTGAATAAAAATAAATACGTGTTAGGGTTTAATGTATAGTGTTTGTAATGCATTTATTAAAATAAAAGAAATTTTCTACCTTGTAATCGTTCAACGCTACATTAATTATAATAAAATATCTCATCCTGCTGCAGTGCAAGAAATATTCTCTCCACATGTACTACTCTAATATATATAATAGATAGCAATACACAATATCATTGAATTTCATCATCCAATCAGGAACAATTTAAAAACTCGTTGATCAATACAAGAATTACTAGATTACCTAAAATGCTCCAAATTATATAGTAATTTATAAACGTAGCTTTTAATTTGTATGCATTGCAAACAGCTTATGCAAACAGATATTACAACTATAAACGATTGAAGAAAAAGAGAAATTTCTAATATGATAGATGCAATTTTTTATCAATTTCAATTTTCTATTCGTAAGAATGACCAATAACTTCAAATCAAGTCAAGGAAAATACCACAAATCATAATTTCTACGCTATATCAGACAAAAAGCAATCTATTATTATTTCATATTTATGATATAACATTTTAACATAATATTCATGAACCTATATTGGCACCATTTAGAGGTAAAAGCCTATAGAATATCCTGTATAGTATGGACAAATAAATGCAACGCAATTCGATTTAATAATAGAAATTATTCTATAAAGCAACTCATACAGATTGACACAAAAGGAGAATTAATCCTTCATTTATGCTAGACAATTGTCCAGAATTATTTATGTAGCGGCACTCGACGAGCGACTACCACCACTCAACACCAACGAGCGGTCGGACGACGATAGCGCAGTGGTTAGCGTCTTACGACAAAAGAGAAGACTTAGAATTTCTAAAGTACTTATTATACAAAATAAAATCGCAACTGAAACAAGAATTCACAAACTCAATAAATCAATACTGGACAAACAAAATAAAAAATATCTCCAAAAACGACTCTGCCAGCATGTTCCCGCATATAAATCAAATTTTCAAACCAAAAGAACAAAACTCCATACCACCTCTCAAACTACCTCCAGAAAAAGCCTCCCTCATCCAAGAAGCAGGCATAGTGATACACAACACCAACAAAGACAAGGAGGTTAACTCCGTAATATCTAAACCAACGGAAAAATTAGACATTATCGGCACCCACTTTGCCAAAACACACACACAAAACGACCAAAACAAACAACTCAAAAATAAAATACAACAAGACATAGCGCTAAATAAAACAGTCTGCACATTCTTAAACGAAAACACCTCGGACAACCCCAAACAACCAGAACCAGAAACAAACTACTTTACAAATTACAACTAACTAAAAATAATCTTCTCCAAACTAAACAGCAAAAAATCCTCCGGCTTCGATGGCATCCCAAACATTTTGCTCAAACGCTTACCTGACAAAATAAAATGGTACTACACAGTACTATTCAACAATGCGTTAAATAACACGTATTTCCCCAGAAAATGGAAAAGAGCTAAATTAATAGCATTACAAAAAAAAAAAATAAAGACGATTCATCACCTGAAAACCTAAGACCTATAAGCCTCCTCCCCAACATAAGCAAAATATTCGAAATAGTCATAAACAACCTTCTAACCTCCTTCTGCGAAAAAAATAAGGTAATCCCAGAAAATCAATTCGGCTTCCGGCATAAACACTCCATAATCCACGCAATAAATAAACTGACGTCGGACATCTGTTGGGCGTTAAACGCAAAACAACGAGTAGCCGCCTGCTTAATAGACCTCGAAAAAGCTTTCGACACATTCTGGATCCCAGGTCTTATATAAAAAATGATTAAAAAGAACTTCCCGCAACACTTAATTAAAATAGTCTGAGACATGATAACAAACAAAACATTTGTAATGGCCGACGGTTCACACACATCAAGCAAATAATTCACCATAAAAAACGGTCTACAACAAGGAACAGTAAATTGTCCGTTACTTTTCAGTATTTACAATAGCGGCTTACTAAATCTCCTTAATCTCAATACATCCACCCATAAACGCTCCATAGCCTTTGCAAATGACCTAATCATTTACGTAGCAGGCCGCAAAGCCAAAACAATAAGAACCGATCTGCAAGAACTTTTTGACAAAATTAACGATTACTACTACACATGGAAACTAAAAATTAATGCAAGCAAATGCGAAACCATACTATTTAAACCCAAAACAAGTGCAATTGTCCCATCAGAAAAAGAACACTGTAAAAAATTTCAACTAAGGGAAAAAACAAACGAAGGGGAGCTAATACTACACAAAAACTGCGTAAAATATCTAGGAGTAAATATAGACGACAAATTAAACTTCAAGCAACACATCGAAATCCAACTCTCCAAAGCCAGCAAAGCCTTCTGGAAAACAAAAAGACTATTCTACTCTAAACATCTCAACAGCAAAGTAAAAATTCTATGCTACCAAGCACTAATCAGACCAATTATAACCTACGGCTGCCCAATCTGGTACAACATATCAGCTTCCAAAATGGAACAAATTCGCATATTCGAAAGAAAATGCATCACGGCTTGTCTGAAAGTATTCAGGCTACAGATCCGAACACAGCAGATTCAAGAAATACGTAAAAAATAAAAGAATCTATGACTTAACCAACATCCACCACATCGACTGTTACATCTTAAAACTAATAAGAAACCACTTTGCGCAAGCTGCAAAGATTAAAGAAAATAGTCTAATCTGTGGGTGCTTATTTCCAAACGAGTCATACTACAAAAATACACTGACAACAGGCTACATCCCTCCCGAAGCGTTTTTATACCTAGACGAAAGAAACAACCTTCAAGAGCAAAATAATATCCTAATAATCTACCATATAAAAAGAAAAATAGGAATCAAAACAATACATAACGAGGAAAACCTAAATGGACAGGTTGCAGACATTAGATGGAGATACAACATGGCCCTCCCCCAAAAAGACACACACGACAATCACAGAAAAAACACAAAAAAATATTGGTGGATACCGAAAACATAATAAAAATAACAAGAGAAAGAACCACAAAGCGGCAATGCTCAAATCTCCCTCCGTGTAAAATAACGAAAATATTATAAAACTTTGTAAATATTGTAAATAATAAATATTGTCAATAACCCTACAGGACTGCCCCCTTCCCGCCCCAATCGCCCTCTTCCACCCCTTCCCAAAATCCCGCAGCCCCATCTAAACCGTAGACTACGGAACTGTCCTGTTTTTGCGACCAAGTTTTCATGACTGAGATAGGAAGAAAGAAAACAATATAGTACATAAGCACCGCCTTACAGCGACTTAAGTCCAATCCGAAATGCTAAAAAAAAAAAATGTAATTCCTATACACAAAATATTGTATGGCTATGATGTACCGTCGCGTATCGGTACTTTTGCCTAATCCACCCCACAACCGAAATTCAATGTTTATTTTGAATATCATACTCATGTAATTACTTATTTTCTTGGCCAATAAACGTTATAAAAAAAAAAGCAGTGGTTAACGCCTTAGGTTACGAACGTTCGGGACTCGGGTTCGAATCCCCACGCCAGGAGTCCGACTTTTTCTTCCTCGCCTCCTAAATTAGGAAGAAAAAGCAGCAATTTCCCCAGCAGCGTCATATACACCAGCGACGGAACATATTCTCGGCCTCTACACTACACCAGTAGCAGCAACATCATCTATCACGGATCTACTGCTATCACAGTCCACCTAGCTTAATTTTAATAATGCCATAATTTTCCATTAATTCTATTAATTGGATTAAAATTCAATGTCCATAATTAAGAACAAACATATACACTAATGTGTAGTAGCGCCAAAATATAATTTCGCTTATGAGCAAAATTAAAATATCTAGCGCTGACAATAACAAAGCATGTATTTTAGTACATTAAAATTGTGACTTCATAGAAGAAAAATTTAGTATATAATATTCTGTTGTAGTAATGAATTATTTTACTAACATATTTAACAAAATATAAGTAATAATAAAGTAAAGTAATAAGATACATAATAAATTAGACACAATAAATACGTAACTATATTTGCAAAATTTAATGCATTAAAATCTGTTCATCCTTTAGGAAAGTGGTAGTGGACAAATATCGGAGTCAGTACAATCTCATTGGTTCGATACCAGTTAATTATCCGGAATTACGTAACGCGAGGAATTCTGATCGATACCAGGACGAATTTTGGGGCATTTGCTAAAACCAGACAGCCGAGAACGAGGAAAATAATCAAATTATACGGACAAGCACGCTTCAGAGTGACCGATTAATTCAATCGTTACAGAGTTCTGATATATATCGTACACGAGAAAACGTGTACCTATTCAAATTCATTACTTTTGTACCGATTTCAAGAGCATAAATTACAATGAGATTCGTTCTTAATCGCGAAAGCTTAGGATAAATTCATGACGCGAATGAATTCGCCACAAGTAAGACTTAGTAACTCATGAATGTGGATATTTAAATTATTATATGTATATATACAGAGTATTCGAACACCAAGCTAGATTTCATGATAAATCATCATGTTGCAGAAGTGTTGAATGTTGGGATTGAATGTTTATGAATCCTTTTATTCCAAGTAAAAAGTGGATTAAAATCATTGTTTTTGAAACGTAAATAAATAACCAAGAACAAGATTTATAAAGTTTGACTGAATTTGGTAAATTGAAATATATTGCATACTCCGTAATACAATTTTATTACCGAACCATTTTTTATAAAATGTATAAGACGAAATTTTTCATGAAAATCATATCTATACATACAGTGAACGGAACAAAAAAAGAAACAAAGTGAACATAAGAATATTATTTGAATTGTTTATTTTAAATGGAAACTTCTGAATTAAAATCATTTTCATCAATACATACCGCGGCAATCGAAAACAAAGGTTTATTGAATGATTGTGTATCAAAACATTTTACATATTTAGATCCAATTTTTATTTTACATAAAAATCTTTCCAAAAAACGCGTTAAACGAAATTTATATACAAAATAAAAAAATAAAAAGAGAGATCGAAAGTTTTAAACGCAAATATTTTTTTAACAAGATCATTTTTAGTGATACAAGTTTTAAAAATTATTTATCACTGAGAAAGATATATTTATCTCTATTTTGAAAATTGAAGCGTCGTTTTAACAAAATAATTCATTAACAGAAAATTGTGGTACCAAAGCAACCAAAGCTTTATTAAAGTACAATAAAAATAGTTTTCGACATATAAAAATTACTTTAAGCAATCAAATTGATGGTTTCTTATTTGATAAGAAAATTTGAAACAACATGATATGTAAATCAATGTATTAAATTTGTAATTGTAAATTGTAACATATTTTTGCAATGTTAAAAAATATCTCCAGTTTGAGCAGAAAATATTATTGATATATTGGTGTATTGTTGGTGTTGTCAAGGATCGATGCGGTTCTAAATCAAGTGAAAGTCACTTCCATATCTCTAAGTGACGCAATTTGTTGAGTTGAATGATAGAAGTCACTGACACAAATTCAAGTTATTAAATATTATTTTATACGTAACGTTATACAAGGACAACCATATGTAGGACAACAAAAATTTCATAAAGATATCAAACTTCGATAGATTAAAGAATATCTCTATTTATGCTAACTTGACCTACACTGATAACAAATCATTACACTATATTACATACTTATGCATTATATATTCAGTCAGCCACAAAAATCTAAATAAATCTTTCAAATTTGAAATATTATAACTATGATATTAACTTCAGAAATTTTCTTTTCATTAAATTTTGTATTGATTGTGCTTATAGTAATTAGATACATATTGAACTGAATAATACAATTTATTATATATTTATCAAGAAAAAATAAAAAGATATAAAATCGAATATTATAAAACTATGCAAACACCTATTATAACTACATGAGATCATAAGAGAAAGTAAATTTAATATTGTATTAATAACGGTCTACAATCATCTTAAAAGCGACGAAATTAAAGATTTTATAATTGACGTTGTTATTTCGTACTTCAAGACTTTTATAAGCTAAATTTTTCTCGTTTCTTAATTCTTCCTAAGAAGATATTAATATACTAACAATGAGTCAATTCACAGACATTATGTATTAATATGTCAGTATCATCGATTTTGTAACAAAGAGCATTCCTAGTTCATTATGATAAGTCAGGTACATGAAATTTGGATAAGTATATGTAGACTTTTGTGACTGACTGTATATAATATGATAATTATATTAAAATGATCGAGAGAAATGTAAGTTTAGTAAAAGTAATTAATGAACGAATTACGAGTTCCACGAAAATTGCTACGATTTTAACTAGAGAGTCATGGATCCAATGAAAGTCTATTTTAATTACATTGCAAATTTAATGAAACGTGTTACATACTGCCATCCGCATACCGCGGTCCTGTTTCGTATAATTAAAACGTCACTGCGGCTTGGTGACGAGTGGAACGAGTTTATATGTATTTCTTTATATTAACAAGTCGCAAGGAAAAATCCACGTATGGAAATGAAATAGTTCGCCGAATGGTAATGGGGAACGCATAAGCCTGATTTCTTCACAGTTGCAGTTTATTCATGATTCATTTATAACATCAAGGCAAAATTCTGAATGGAAGAATATCACATTTCTCAATAAACCGCCTTTTCTTATTGAGAATAAATATAAATTTAACATAGAAAATGTCGTTATATTCGTCGTGTGGATGTTTCAGCTATATTTAGATAAGTAACAACAGTGACGTTGATATATAGTAATTATAATATATATAAAGAGAGTTTGTGTTAAACTCTATCAATATATGGAATAAAGTGCAAGAATAAAGTTTTTCTATTTTTTTATTTAAGAAAGGTTAAATATTTTATGTATATTACTAAATACCATGTTACTTTGCTTTCTTCTTTCAAACTTTAGCGATAAATTGGAAGTAATCTTAATTGAATATCTTTTCTTCTTTTACTATAAGATTATTTTTTTCATATTACATACAGGACTTAAATGATTTGTAAATAAAAGCCTTTATTTTTTCTGGATATTAATATCAAGATAGACTACAATCAAATTTCACAAAATATTTAAGATTTATAAATACATATATTACATTTCAGTATATTTTATATAAGTAGAAAAGGATTTAAATCACTTAAATAGTTTACAAATGTAATTTTATTTAATTTTATTAACTTAATTCTATTTTGATTAATTTTATACTTTCATAATCCAGGAAAAACACTTAATTTCTCATAAGGCTTAATATTTCATTCTTTATATAAATTCAATCAGATTAAACATAAATATAGATTCATACAATAAGCAGAACTATATGAATATATGCTAGAAAGTATCAAACTATAGCGGTGAAAGATTTTAATTTATTTAATATTATACATATATTTTCTAGTCCTACAAATACTATTTGCAAACTACATATTAACACTGATTAAACACACCATTACCCCTCTGAATCTCAATTTATATCGTATATTTTCGAATTACTGCGTATTAAAGGAACAAATTAATTATAACGTTTATATTGCTCCCTTATATGCTTTAATTTATCTATAAGTCTAATTATGTTCTGCATTACATCCTACTTCTATTAAATCGTCCATTTAATCATCCAAAATTCCATTAAATCTATCCATAATTTTCGAACAATATTTCACAGTTTAATTACATCGTATTCTAATATTTTAGATCTCAAAAATTCACTCTCATTTAAATATTTGTTAACGTAGAAATAAATAGGAAGAAAAAAGCTTATTGAAGAAAGAAGCTAGACTATAGTAATACCCACATATTTATTTTTTAATTGATTACTTAGTCAATAATTTGTTATACAACATTTATTAAAAATATAGGTACTGTTTGACATTTTTTCATGAAGTTATTATCAAGCCCTTCTTTTTTATACAATATCCCATATTGTTCCGTTTGAAGAAACAAAAAATGCGAGTATTTACATAAGTGACTTTACGATGCACATTTTCACAGACAAAAAGCTATTCTTGAGTCGGATCTTCAGCACTTAAAATGATTTTTGTCAGCAACTGTATCAATGTTTTTAATTTTCCATCGTATTTTCACTAAACCAGCATAAAGCGTAAAGCGGTTATTTCTGAAAGGTCATTAGCAAGATATGACGGTCTGACTAATCGAAGATCACACGGAGGAATTTCCACCACTTTTATCTAATTAAATCGAAGTCTCACAGAGACCATAACTATTATGACCAAATTAAACAAATTATAACTTAAGAAATGATATCTTAGTCAAATGATTTTGATTAGAAGTACCTATTATAGACGATTAAAATCTTTTCTGGTTACTTGTAACTACTATGGTATCAATGACGAAAATTTGTTTTTCGTTTCGCATAACTACTACTAACGGTAAAAACATTTTTTGGCTGTAAATAACCGGTATTGGTAATGAAAATTATAAAAGTTTTAACATTCGTTCATACCTATTGGAACAATTACTTGACAATTACATTATATCGACGTCCACCATTTTTTGCTTCAAATTTCAATCAGAAAATTGTAAATAAATTAGATAGGAAATTTAGACGAAATTATTGAAAATTTGCTTAGGAACTCATTTATAAAATGAATATATCCAACGAAATATACTACATATAACGAAATATCTGATATTAAAAATGTCAAGATTACTTAAAATCTATCAATGATGGAAAGAGAAAAATGCAGATGAGGAAAAGCTTGGTTTATTTACAGCTGATGAAATTTTTATTATCGTATGGAATATATACATTCCTAATTTTTCAATACTCCAAACAAAATAAATAGACTTCTAATAACTTTCCGTTTTATATTGGTTTCCATAAATGCCCTAATATACAGGGTGTTCGGTTACAGGTGTAAAAAAATTTAAGGGATGATTTTTAGAGCTAAAATAAGATGAAAATCGCGAATTAAAAAATTGCATTTTCGGCTTTGTTCTTTAATTATTGACAATTAAGAATTATCCGAAATATCCTTGCGCGCGAGCAGACTTCCTTACACGAACGAAGTTACTTCCACACTAGTCAATTTTAGTATTGGTAAAAAGTCTTCGGTAAAACAAGTTTCCAACATTTAGATCGACTACTGACAGATATCAGAATCAAACCGCAACAACCAAGCAAAACGATATTTCAAGCATCAAAGTCTTCATCTGAAATTCATCACTAAACCTATCATCTCTCTCACAGTATTTGTCAACACGTCAAGAAACTTGCAGGCCTCGAACAATATCAGAGCGATTCCCTTCCGCCCGGTAAGATTAAATTGTTGGAAAATTTAGCAGGGCATGGTTCTCGAACGGCGCATCACCCTTCATCATACCAGACGAGTTTCATAGAAACTCTTGCAACTATCTTCGACACGAAACCACAGCTGGCCAACTTCTTCGAGCGACTTGGATAAACTGATCTGATTGCGTGCAACGATGGCTACGCGTGAATCTCCATTAGGGTGATTGATATCCATTCAGGAAATGATAACCATGTTAATAACCGTGGAGCGAGCGGCTGACATAGTCGCTGAAATCGTGTACTATGTTAATTCCAGTTCCGCTACAGGATCTGTTCCAAGCGAAAATTCAGACTATCGATTTTTTGCATCGAGATCGATCACAAATGTAACACAAATTTTAAGCGTAAAAAATTAGACAAATTATCTTATTTAAAATTGATATAAGTTAAATGAATTTTTCAAAATATTCGAATAATATTTCAAGGAGATTTTACTTAATCTTTATGTTCAAAAAGTTACTGCGTAAAAATTTAAAGACAAACGTTATTTTATAATTTTACATGAAATTGTTAACAAGAAATTTAGGTTTAATATAAAATTAATTATTTTCGTGAAAATTTCATTAAAAAGAATTTTTTATTTTAGTTTGCAAGGATTAAATAATTAGGATAAATTGCTACATTCCCTAGTCAATATTTGTTACGCTCAGTATGGAGAATTTCTCAAATATCCTTTTCTTACGAAGTAGTACTTTTATTTTTTCAACATTTATTTTTCAGGAATTTAATAAATATAAACTCAATTTCGAATGTCATAGTACACTCTTTTATTTTTGAATTTTTACTCACTTCGTTTATTTTAAAATTAAAAACAATTGAAAGCTCTTGCAGATTTCACAAAAGTATTCTGTTTCAAATAGTAAAATGTCCAAAGTAAAATGAAATTTAATTATGCGATCAATATAAATGATTTGTATTTTTTCTTTCAAGTTTTTTGCATATCATTAAAGTACTTAATCAATCAAAAATCTAAAATCCCTTTGAGTATATACGTATCATATGGAAATTTTAGTATAATAGAACTCTACGATCATAAGAGAAGAGGAAGAATTGTACACTACATATTCAAATTTTTTACAAATAAAAGAAGAAATATTTTATTTTCATCTATGTAGCCGCACAAAATTGCAATAAATTATCGATGTCAGGAAATATGTACCTACATCGACTTTTTAAAAAATACATTGCAATGTAGAATTTTAGTGCTTCCAATCTTTGCTCCTCTCGTTTCTATTTTCAATTCGGTGAATGTTTCTAGAGAAAATAAATATTGAACACGCAACGTGCCACATTTTACGCTACTCATCCGCGAAAAATATTTTCAACGCTCCGCCAAATAGAAACTACGTTTTGAAGATATTCGAAATTCTCTGGGGATATCGAATATTTCAAACGCTTTTAGAATACATGACAGGTCTAGTTAATCGTATCGCCAATAATGCAAACTTACTAATGTGTTCCGAATATAGGAACAATACAGGCATAACTGTACTTTATTCTTATCTGAACAATCCAAATGGTTCGTTGAAATTGATGCTTTCAACGTGTTTTTGGATGAGGTGGTAAACGTAATGCATTTTTAAAATTATTAACTCGATATCTATGTATGTTTCGATATCTCTTACAAGGAAGAAAATATATTATTTTAATGTTAATAGGATTTGATACATGTACTTAAATTTCCATAAAATTCATGGAATCTCTTGCGTAAGACATAAAATATTACTTTTATGTATAATTTATCTCCATCATAAATACAATAAGTGACTTTGAATGTTGGCGAGATTCGTGAATTGTGTGATTAAAATCCAGGAGTTTAGGAAAATATTGATTTTAAGTACGAAGCAGTTCTGTTCAGTACAATTTAGAACTCTGGATTCTGTCCGCTAATATGGCCGTTATATATATAGATAATCTTTACTCACTATTCACCAGTATCCACCAATATAACCGAAGTAATTTAATTTTGATGTCTATTTTATTGAGCGACTCGTTTAGGTGTAGCTTATTTTTAGTATTCTTAACATTAATATATTTGATTTTAATAAAGTTATATGTTATTATTACATACGCCAATGAATTATCCGTATAAAAACGCATAGATTAAATAAAACGACGTACACATGGAAAATTCCAATAGTTAAATAAATAATCCTTTATATACACTTAATATATTGTATCTTTAACCAGATTTTAATGAACTATATATAGTAATATTGTGAGGCTCGCACTGGAATGTGTCCATTAACTATATATTATAAATCAATTTTAAATAATTATAGCAAAGAAAAAAGAATAGAGATACTTCTATTTAATACTGTAAAGTTTTGTAAGATTTATTTAACAACAACGAAAATAAAAGTAAACCGTCGCCGAAAATTGTAATAAAAGTAAAACAAATTCAAAAATATTGAAAGAAATGGTACAATATATCGGTATTTTCGGTATCTTTCCCACGCACCAGTATTTTTAGCGTGAAAGAAATTGTAGAAAGGCGTTCTCATGTATTTATTCAAACTTTCCAACGATACGTACACCGTAACGAAATTTGTATTCAAACTAAAAAGAGCGTTGAAACTCTTATCTTTTGCGGAATGTATAACAGATATTTTCCCGAGACACGGTGAGTTTGCACGTTCGAGAAATCGAAACGCAGTTCTTGAGACATTGTTTCAAAAGCGAAATAAATTATGGTTCGAAAATTCGCGCCTTAAAAGCAAACGTTACACAAAAATAGCCACTGAAATTTTATTTCTTACTTTGCCCCGGTTACATAAAATATAATCGTTCATATAGATATAGAAATATTTCTTCTTAAATCGTTGTATGAAAATGTAATGTGTATAGAATAATGAAAAAGATGATTTTGGAACTTCAAATGTAAACGACGTCCGTCAAGTGGAATGATAAGTTCAAATAAAGATTGGTCAAACAATTAATATTTCCAAAGTTATAAAAATATATATACATATGTATACCTTTGGCACACATATCTGTATAGGATATGATATAACTGTATTTTCAATATATTTATATTGTAAATTTAAAGACATTAACAATCATACATATTATAAATACAATGCAGTATAAATATTGTTATGTCTACCAACATGTGAATTTACGCACGGCTAGGGAAAACGGTATCGAGAAAAGTGGATCGCGTTTTTCAATATTTGTGTCGTTGCACAGATCACACGTGCGAAGACGGAAAAACTATTCCATTTGTCAGCGCACGCCGCGCTGCCTGTGTAGGAAATAGGAGGAAAGACGCGATAACTCGGACGATCTTAACAAATATGTTGCAAATAAAATATCATATAAGTACATGTGCATATATATATATATTTCAGAATTCAGAATATATTCAGATATTATAATTCAGAAACATAATATCATTCAATTTAAAAATATGAAAAGAGAAATTCATAATGTCATTTAAAAAATCTATGAAAGATAAACATTATTCTTTGAAAACAGAGATACTTTAAAAAGTTTTATTTACACAAATATATAGATTTTTCACTTATTACTAATAAACATTCATTTAAAATATTGTTTTCTTAGATTGTTAGAAATCAGAACCAGTTCAAATATTGTAACGACTGATTCGTGACTCGTATCTATGTATGAATATATTGTGAGCGTTGTCCGGGGACTATACAAAGTTGACTTTGCTCAGGCATTACATATTATTACTTGGCAAAGTCCGAAGAAATTATTAAGTAGCGAACATGGCCCGCTATATTGTGAGCAAAATTGATGTTTCCTATCACTGCGTGGACAGTATTCTGAACTATTATTTCTTCGTGAACTTTGCCAGATTTTAAGTGGATACAGTGGATAAATGCATGTGGAGAGCGCCGCGCCAAGTCGTTTCTGCTTTTGAATGCTTTTAAATATAAAAAAAGTTGATTTTTTTATTGTGGAGACTATAAATCTATGAAAAATTTATTTTTCATCGTTTAAGCTATGAATGTAAAGAAATCATAAAAATGCGAATGAGAATTGATATTAAAATTTTATAACGCAAGTAAATCTTATAAATAGATAATCCAATTTTCCTTATTATTAGTAGAAGGAAATCTATAAACTTATATACATATTATGAAAAAAATGGGAAACTATAGGTACTCTTACAAATGAAGCACGTAAAGGCCAAGCTCTTACACGCATAAAATTTACTGACACTGAATTCAAAAGTGATAAACACGAACCCTTTTTCCCTCATTTATTTCCTATTTTCCATGTCTCTACTAAAACACAACTCCTCCCAAAAAAAAAAGAGATAATATGAAGTAGTATATGCATGTACATCTCTCGTATCTCTGCTCGAACATCTATTGAAAAGCGCGCAAACCGATAGAGCAATCGATAGACGAGCACTCTCTCATAACTGTAAATACTTGTTTCCGATAACCATCGTATTCCCACTGGTAACTTTGTTTAGACGACGAGAAAAATCTCGCCTCGTAGATTTAACCCAGAAAGACTGTTGACTTGAAGGCGTTTGAATTCCAGTAACATAACTTCAGATGGATGTAATGGAAAATGAACAAAAAGGTTAAGATAGCGTTGAAGAAAGTGATACACAAAGAGATAACATTTTATAATGTTCTGTTGTGTTTTATAATGTATTTTGTAATGTAAAAATTCATATTATTTAACAATTGTTGTTCTTTGCAAATTAAGGAACATTTGAGACAAATTTATTTTCACTTGAAACCTGAAGGAGTATTTCAAGGCAAATAAAATGACATGTAAATGTTTATTAAAGCGAATTTAAACTACATGATTGAATATATCTATGTAAATGATCTGAAGTAAAGTCGCGTGACTTACGAGAACGAATGTAAGCCTTCTGGACTGCTTAAACCAGAATCCAAACAACTTAATACAATTTTGTGAACTTATTATTTGATTTGACATATTTTTTCAAGTTTCTGTACTCGTTTCTATTAACTAATTATATTAGTTCACTTCAAATAAAGAAACTTGCTTTAAAATTTATATTTGTACCATATTTATATAAATCAGGTTTACTTAACCTGAAATTTGTATTTGTACAAGCCGAATTTGATTTGATTTGATTGATTTGAATTTTAATTAATAGTGTTTATGAATATTAATTATAATCATAAAGCATAAAGTACACACAAGTTTCTTATAACACAGTCTCCTGAAAACACAGTTTCGACATAGTACAGTGCAAAAATTGCAACGGTCCTCCTGTAATACGATATTCTCATAACATGGTTTCCATATAGCACAACTTAATAAACTTGCACAGCCTTCCTATAACACAATATTCTTATAACACAGTTTCGATACAACACGAAACGAATTAACCGTCTTATAAGACAATTGATCGTATATAATTAAACATAAAATTCAGATAAAGTCGACTTGGTTTGGAAATTCAATATCAGCAAAGACGAAATATGTAATAAAATTATGTTACCTAGTTACTTATTGTTAGTAGCTTCTTCTAAATCAAGAAATACTTGAGAAAACCTCGAATGTTTTTAAGATTTGAAAATACATAAAGAGCTCACAGTTGTGAAGTTGTTTGAAACTACTTACGTTCAAGCAACACAAAGACAACGACTCTACTCATGAGAATGCAGAAACGGGAAACAATTACAAGTCAAGTAAATTGAACAACTGCCCAAAATTGAATATATTGCCACCATTATCATGTAATCTAACCTATATGTACAATTTAAGAAAATAATATATCTGCATTATTATTCTCACAACGAAAAATGTACAATATACATATGTATGTTACTTCAAAATAATTTCTTCATAAAGATTCACGCTATTAAAAAAGTCCTAAATTGCTTGAATTCGAGTAACATGGCTAACCTGAACGAAGCTTTAAATTCTCAATAGCACGGCATGTGCAGGTGCTTCCAGTTCAATTTTTTCCAAGCTAACTACGAATGAATATACGTATGTACATATGTAGTCCTAAAAAAATATAGTAAAAGGTAAAATATAGGTGGAGGAGAAATTGGTCCACGATGCTTGAAGCGTGTCCGAAATTTATTGTCTATTTTATAGAATGACACTCACGCGTTCCCCTCCGGATAAATTCGAGCATCCATTCGAACGGACGCGAGATTGTCGATAAGCCTACCCGTGGACATTAATCTGCACGTGCGGAACCAAGGGACCGCGCGAGAGCAAGGCACGAGCGCGAACGACCCTTGCCCTTTCGAATTATTCCCGCGTTTATCTCGACCCGTCACGTTTCGTACGCCTTGTTGTTACGACCGGCTACAAGCAATTTCGTGCAATGCCATGAGAGGCAAAATTTCGTTCTGTAATTTTCCGGGTAATTTGGGATACTTGAGTCGGTTTTAATGACTAGGAGCGAATTAAAAATAATCCGAACACGGAGTTGAAAATGAGAGTTGTAAATTTTGACGAGTTACAATAATTGTTTGAGCTGAATTATGGCGAGCTAGGAATTTACAACTATACTGATGATGCTACCATAGAAAAATTCATTGTGAAATGAGTAAATAATTGTAAGAATTGTACTTTTATAAAATGAACTTTTTATCAGTCAAAATATATTGTTTTTTTTTTCATTTTTGCTAATTATTTAAAAATCAAGCAGGTTTCTGGTCACTTTTGAAAAATTGTTCTTTTCCTATAATGGATTTTTCCAAATTGTGTTTTCAAACTTCAGGTTTATATAATCTTTTATTGTTAAAGAAAATTTTGTGAAGAACTGAATAAATAAGATAGCTAAACTATAATCAATAAATGTATTGAATGAACCGAAGCACTTCGGTTATTGAGTATTGAGTATTGAATTATGTATATGTATCAAAGTAATATGCACATTTGAAATACTATCAGTTACCTAAAATGTAAAAATAGAAACATAAATTATATTCGATATTATTAAATGCATGTTTTATAAAAGATAGCGTACAATAAAAATATTGATTAAAGAGCATGAAAAAACAACTACCGAATGAAGTAAAAATTATATTATTAAAAAATTGAAGAAATGCGATTTAAATTTCCGTTCCTATAGTTGCTTGAGTGCTATGTATTTCTATTTCATGTCACCTCTTTTAAGCCTACTGCGTTCTTTGGATCATTTAAGATCAGCCTGTATTTTTCTATTAACAAATTTTTAAAGTTTGAAGAACAAATAAAAAAGTTATTATTTATGTGTGTAATTTTTTGTTTTAATTAATATTAAAGATTTTTTCGAATATAAAGGGATTTTTGTTTGTTAAAACAAGAGTGAGATTAAAGATATAAAAATTCGAGGATAGCAACAGGATTAATATCTTACATGGTTAACATTATTTTTTATATAGATACTCTACGTACATCTACTAGACATTTACAAATTCTTTTTCAATTGGTACATTATCGCATAAAATATTTCTTTATTTTATTTTCACATTACAATTTTTAGCCGTTTCAAGCTATTGACAAAAAAACTCATTAAATTGTGAAACACTGGACGGACGATAAGGATTACTAAAACATTATTGATTGCAATAGGAATTTTTAATTCCTTAAAGAATTACAGTCGATTGTATTTTCTATCTTTTAATCAATTCCTTCGAAATGGTTTTCCAATCAAATATTCGAATTATATGTCTGCCGTTACTCATTTTACGTTCCGTGTTAATTTCCGTGAATATAATTGAGTGTAACTTCGCGTCATACAATGGCGGAGAATGAAATTTAATACGGACATACGTTAACCAATTGTTAATTAATTCGATCTTGTTAGTAAACAGACGTGACAATAACTGTATCCATTCAGAGGTCTGTCAATGAACATGTTGACAGGGTTTTATGTAGCATGTTTCAAACATCATTTTAATATCACCCGCATTGCATAATTGATTCTTTGTATTATATGTTGATTCGTATAGCGTTTTCTTAATGAAAAACGTGAATGTAATGGAGGAAATGTATCATTATAATTTTAAATATCATACAATTTAATTCTATTTTTAACTAGAATGAATAATATTATAACAATAGTGAAGTTTATGATATTATTACAAATTAAAGTAGCATATATTTCATTTTATTTCTTAATTTTATTTAGTTCTTCATATTGTGTATTTATTCTCAAAAATTGTTGATATTGTTTTCGTATCTATAACCAGATAAATTAAATAAATTTGTTTTAAATAAATACTTACAGGAATAATATTTCTATTCTTGTATATTAACTTCAAATATTAAGGAATCTTGACAGATTGTTTAATCAATTTATTGACAACATAATTAATTGTAATAATTAAGCACCAAGGGAATATTTTTAATTCATTTTCAAATGTATCAAAATTATATAGTAGATTATGTACATAGGTAAACTTTTACATATAATAGAGTAGAAATAGAGAAGTGGATTAAAGAACTCTGCCTTCAGTTATTCAATCAGTAAAAGAAACTTTGTATCGATGTATAAGTATATAAGTAACTATTTTAAACATAATATAAGGACAAAAAATACCGTTTTTCAAACATACATATTACGTAACCGTACGTAAACGTTTAAGGTTTATATTAAAATTAAATATTCCAGAAACACAACTAATTTTGTGAAAAAATTATATTTATCCACTATTAACCAAAATAGTTTTGTAGAACTTAATAGAACTTGACGTACCTTCTCTTGAATGTACAACTGCTAAAATATTTGAAGAACTATTATATAAACAGATTAATTTTATAGATTAAAGTTTCAATTTTCAACAAGTTCTGACGTTTAAGTTATTTAAATTATTAAACCAGATTATTAATTCTAATATTATTAATGAGTATTATTGATCTCAATAAAATTTATTAGAAAATATCTATCGATATTTTCTATGTCTCCAATATTTAATTTATTCCTTTGCCGCAAATCTTAATAATCTCACAATCAGTCACAACTACCTTCATACATCCTATACAAATGTTTTTTTGTTAAAATAACATGTATTTTACAGCAGAATTAGTGCGTTCTATGTCTATGATGATGAAAATCTGTTTTATAGATGAAAAAAATATAACGAAATGTTAATGTACAAATGTAATGTTAATGATGTAGTAAATATTTCTTCAAATCTTCTTATATTAATGCATAAAATGGCTTTTATTACTTCACATACTGATAAATAGATATACTATTATTCCTGTTGCGTTGTTTAAGTTATTTTCAACTTAATTGTATTTTTCTAAAGTTATTTTAAGTTTGAATAAAATATGGAAAAATTCTTACTGATATGCTCATTTAAATCTTATGTTAAATATCTTCTTAAACTGTTACGATTTCCTTCTATTTGTTAAAACGACAGTAAGATTGAAATATAAAACTACGAGAATCGCAACATAATTAATTAAAATTATGTTTTATTTGAATAAATATAGCCATTGGTAGCGTTAAAAAATTTTAGTATTGAAAACATTTGTGATAAAATATGTACAATAATATGTAACTACCTGGTAGTAATATAATTACCATATACAATGTAAAAGTATATGTACATAATGCGGTACATTCTAAATACGTAGTAGTGAAAGTTATTCGTCCTATTGCATGTAAACAAGCTTAGGTCATCATAACCTTGATGAAAATATTTCAAGATCGTTGATCAGGGTCGCAACCTTGTTACCGGGTTTTATGTTGTTGATATTACATACTTTTAGTGACATCAAAGAACGCCGTACCGTTTTATAATGTTCATAGCATGAACAAAGCATTACAGCATCGAGAAGTGAGACTCCAATGATATCACTGGCTTCTTCGGTTTACAATGGCACATATGCTCCAAGCCAAGAAGAATAAGTGAACGTTACACGTAGTGCCTTTCCTTGAGCCGCAATCCCTACAGAACGAGGTCAGATAGAAGTTCAATTCGACATGATATGTATACATGCTTTTTAACCTGATATGTAATAGGTAGTTGTGACAAGTGGTTGTGAAAAATGCTTGCAAAAGCTATTGCGTCAAAGCAGAATAACTATTTAGATTAATAATATTATTGCTTCTAAATAATTAGAAATGTGAAATATTCATTAAGTAAAGCAGACATAACAGCTTTTAATATTTGAACCTGCTATTGAAATGACTTGAGATAGTCTGGAAAATAAAAAAAGATAAGAAATTCAAATATAGTAAAAGATACCTAGTTATTACATGAAACTAAATATAACTAATAATTAATATAATAACTACTGTACAAAGAATTTTTCTAATAAATGATTTGATATTTCAAAATAGAGTAAACTTTAATGTGAGCAGATACTACATTACTAAATAGTTTAATACATGTCAAGCTGAAGTATTTTAAAAGTGACAGCTAAATATGTTTGAAATATAATTATACAGACATATCTAATATTATTTAATTTGTTTAAGTAATCATGTTCTTCTATTCCATAACTATTTCAATTTTTAAGTGTTTATGGCTTTCAAGTACATTTTTATTTTACGTTTATAACATCTAGCTATCAGTAAAACCCTTAATTTTAGTTATATGTTCTCAGCTACAGAATATTGAAGATATAAATGTGTATTACAAACACATTTGTATATGTGTATCAAAAATCGAAATAAATAGATAAAAACGTAGATGTTATTCAAACGAAATAGAAAGGAAATTGACAGTTATTAAACCATTTGTAATGTTAGTATGAATTAAATTAAATAGGACTGAAATAAAGAATATGCACGTTGTACGTAGAATTAACAAATTCTAAAAATTTCACATATGCGACATCAATTATTCTACACTTGAGCATTTATCTTAACCGAATAAATTGTGTTAATCGATTAAAGATACTAATATTAATGTAATGTAATAATACTAATAGTATTAATAATTCATGAGTTACTATCAGTATCTCTATATACTTTATAATTGCGACGAAAATGAAGGGTTTGAAGCAATAACGAGACAACTCCAATACTTAAATTGTATTTATTGAAAGAGCAAAAAGAAAAAAAGTACAAGTTTCATAGTCAAAAATGCAAAAATCTATTACAACAAACACTAGTTAACTATAAATTCATAGCAGTTTGAAAAAGTGATTCAATTTTGATTAATTTTGAATTGGTTTTTATTAGTATACAAAAATTACTGGGAGGTGGAGGTGTCCCCTTCGTGCAACAACCTCGTCAATTCGTAGACAATAATGAGAAATAACCTATAATTCCTTCAGTCACATGCTCGCTCGCATACATGTTGCCTACGAAGTCAATCAAATGAACTTATCAAGCGATCACCTGAAAGTAGGAAGAATAGTAATGCTCGATGAAGAACTGAAGAGGAGGAAACGCGAATCTCAGTCCTATTATTCCACAACCGATAAATGTGTCTATAATTAGCGAAAAATTTATTTACAGAACATCAATGGCATGTGTTCCAGTCAGCGTTATCGCGTTTGTGGACTGCCGTTTCTCCAGTTTTCGCATGAATAGAATCTATAATTACAAATATACACGACAGACGATAGTACCGATACGAATCCACTATCCAAGACGACGACACGCAACGCATAAGTCGTGTTCTACACGTATGTAGACGCTACTACATAACACGTATCCATGAACAATTTACACAGGAATACACCCGGTTATTATCGTGGCAATTAATCGATAGAATAATAAATCAAACAGTACTTCGAGCAAATTCAAAATAAGATATATAATTGAATTGAATAATTATTTAATTCAAAATATTACTCTATTTGATTTACGTAACTTCTTAAAATAATTATCATCCGCTGTTGATACTGACTAATGCGGAGGAAATACTTGAATTAATTTTAACTTTTACTTTGCCGGCACAGCTCTAGCAAAACCATGTATCATAAAGTATAAAAGATGTACATGTTTACATGCATAAGGTAAGAAAACATTAAAATTATTTTGCAAGAAACTATTACTGAAATATTTCACTATAAGAATCTTCGTATTCTAATCGATTTTTTAATGATGGCAGATATATAAATATGAGAAAAAAGCAGAAGATACGAAGAATAGATATATTAGGTTGTCCCAAAAGTTTCTTTCGTTTCATAAGGTGATAATAGACAAACAATAATTTCTGTTTTATATTATTTTATTGAATTAGGTATGACCCATTTCGTTATACTTCTATTATTATGTTCGTGCATAATTCCATAAACTAATATAAAAGAAAAAACATTGTGCGTCTATTATTTCCTTATAAAACGAAAGAAACTTTTCGGACAACCTAATACATAGATCGGAAAAGTCTGATACATAGATCAGTAAATAAATAGTATAACAAATAACAACGGAAACCAAGCATTGCAGAAAACGACCTATTGAAGATTGAATAAGACCAAAATGAAGGAACAATACATAACTGGTGAGATATTGATTTAGAATATACATTTGTTCAATATTCCATAACCTAATATTCTAACCTAATCTTACAATAATCTAACCTAATATTAAATCCATGTAAAGTACATAAAACGATTCTTTTACTTTCATGACTTTAATTTGTAAAGTAAGTTGTTGTATAATGTGTTGTATATATTCCTATATAGTGTACTGTATAGTGTTCTGTATAGTACAATGATTGTTGAAAAAATTTAATGAGCTGCAATGTAATAGAGTTTAAGAGTGTTCCTGGTTGTTTTATGTACACGATTGATTTGAAAGATTTGTAAACAAAAACTATTTTCAGGACGTTTCCAACCAAGGTTGGTTTTGTCAAAATTTACAGAAGATTATAAATACTTTGCGATTTCTAAATACCCAAATGTAATTAAGCCATTAAGGGGCAAGATTAACAATCTATTTCTAATGATAAATATGCCGCATAGAACATATCCTAGCAAGAATTGGTATAGATACATCGTTATTCTCGGCCCACTCAACGTGCGACGTCAGCATTAGAGTACTATTTAGGACATTATTTTAGGACATTTAGGACATTAGGATATATTAGTACATAGGAGTACTATTAGAAGAACTGCAGGACGGTTGAGTAATTCAGAAGTTTCTGCCAATTTTTGTGACAGACTCATCTTATCAGATAACCTTGACTTCGCATCCGCAGTTTATGACTGTTCGGAAATCTGCATTTTCATAAATTTAAATGTAATAAATAATATTTAAAATTGCTGCTCCTTAAAGTAACTACATTGGTAATCTCGAGAACAAGGCGGATAAAATATAATTGAATGATCAAATGAACTTAAGTTAAGTTAAGAAGTTAAGATCAATCGGAATTACATGAAAAAACCTCATTCGAAGAAATTACAATCTTACCGTAAAAATAATATGAATATAATTTGATATTCCGAATGGGCCCAACCTACTTTTGTTGAACGATTTTAAATATCTACTTTTCTCAATATGAGAAACCCACAAGGCGAGAACGATCAAGCGATACGGTGTTCACTTTCGTTTACTTTAAACGTTGTAATATCTGGCGGACGGAAGGAGTACTACGTTGGTAATTATAATCTCTTCAAACGAGGCTTCTTTATATAATTGCGATCGAGTTTCACTTAAGGTAAGTTCGTTTGAGCGTTCAGTATTCTCTCATATTACGTGCTTCTTTAAATTTTCCATAAATGTAAAATGTATTTTCCATAAATGTAAAAAAACCGCAGACTACTCGTCATATATTTGTCTAAAATATGATGTTTAAAAATTAAAATTATAACAGCATTTGAATATTTTATGTGTTCGACTCGTCATGTATACAAGGGGCTGATAACTTGTATGCAATTTTTTCTACTCCTTAACCGCCTCTATTATCATCTATATTGTTTCATTAAAATGTTATAACTCTCATTATTAGTTCTGTGGAAATTAAGAAAGGATAAGAAAATATGTAGTTGTACATGTTCTAATTATTTTCACAGTTCAATTATAACGTGGTATTATCTTGGCAATTGTAATTTCTACAGAGAAGAATATACAGTATGTCCTACCTAACTTGAGCACCTTAAATATCTGATTTATTTTTTATGATAGACAAAAACGTCAACGGAGAAAAATACTTTGTTTGGAGAGGAAAACGCGATGACGGCTCAAAATTTTTTCTCAAAACTTTCTATAAATGTTAAAATACTTTTATCAGTCAACGTACATATCTTAGAACATATGACTGAATTCTCGACTAGATTTATCAAACATTTACACAATTTCTAATAATTATACGATTGACATAAGTTTTTACAAACACAATGGAGGGTATAATTAAACAAATACACGAGAAAGATCATTATCTTCCATTTGCGTTTGAAAAATTTTATTTTATCGTGCCCTTCGTAATCCTTGCAATCGTTGGATTTCATCTCTATTGCGGAAATCATCGTCGATAATACAAATCGACTGGAAAATTTGTATTTGCCGATCATTCGCTGCATGATTCCGCGTTTCGATTCATTGTTTGTGATTACCACGTGTAGACAAGTGTAGTGATAAAATATTTTATATTATATTATACATCGTACTACATCTCAAACATTTCGATGTACATAGTAACGTTTACGCATTCATCTACGATGCTCGTAGAAATAGTGTAGCAAGCGTATGAACGCATGTCAACTACATATAACGACGCGCATATTACGCGGCAGGAATCAATATTATCCAGCAAAATCATCGATTCGTGTAATGACCTCGTACACCACAACTTGCTCGGTAAACGAGACGTCGCATGATATTGGATAGTCACGCATACCAACTAGAGGACTAGTAAGAACCATGTCTGTTCCGAGGAAATCCTCAGAAAAGATTGATAAGCATCGTGAATCGTGACCTAAAATCAAGACTTTAATTGTTAAAGTCATAATCACTGGTTTCCTTTTATACATTAAGTAACATTGTGTTTCTTCTTGGTCTGACAGAATAAAGTATAAATATTAAAAATGGATCTGTTCTGTGTTAAGAATCATCTTGTTAAACCTTGTAACCTAACAATTTATTAAAAATCTTTCACAAATACATATAAGAATGTATTTCGCATTAAAAATCATTTTACTAAATATTGAATGTTTTTTCTTTATGTATTTAAACATTTTATAAAAGTCTTTCACACATATTGACCAGAAAGAACATGTTTTGCATTTGGTATGAGTGTAGTATAAGTCTAAATGAAGAGTTTTTATGGAAATTAGACCTATTGAATTCGATTGAAGAAGTCAAATATCAATTAAAAGAATTTTAAAAACAGAAATGTTATCATACCACATATTCAACATTGTACCACATTTTAAATATTAATAAAATAATTCTTGCTAACTTCTTCAAAATAAAAGCAATTTTTTAAATAAATGTTACTAATTCCATGAAATAAAATAAGGTTACTATAATAATATAGGTTAATAAAATAAAAGGTTATTATCATTCTATTAAAAGAAACGAGTTGAATATTTTTATGTTTGTATTAGGAGAAACTTGTCTCAAATTGATTAAAACTGTTTAGTTATCGATCTATTTAATTTAAAGAAAGAAAAAGGAGCTAATACCTCAAACAGATTCGATAAAAACAGTTTATAACTGCTATACTATACTATATAAGCTTACGTGACTGACTCTGTTATATATACATACATATATGTAGCTATTTAATAATAACATTAAAAATTTTCATTCTTAGATATTATAAGTAAATTTAATAGAATCATACAAGAAATTTGTGAATTATTGAGGAGGATTTTTATACACATACTTAAAATTCTCAATGAGAATTGATTGTAATGTGCATCCAAATAAAATAAAAAAAAAAAAAATTGTATACACATACACGCATTTTCTACCTCGTGTCGAGTTCTGTACGAACTCGAGATAAGAAAGCAGAACATGGCAAGAATAAACAAAAGAGGAAAACTGGAGACCCAATGAGGCTAAGCCAATCCAAGCTCAACCAGCCCAGCTGTGCGGCGCTATATTGCTACAGTTCTTGACACAGACCCTTTGCACATATGTGTTTCAAAAGGCATGTCGCCGGTTTCACAATATACAATTGATCGCCAGCTATGTTCTTTAAAAAAAATTAATATATTCAGTAAATTTTAATTTTATAATTAAATTTGACTTTTAAACATTATAGTATTTAGGCCACTGGTGAGCATGGTACACCGTTGGAAAACTTATAAATAGAGAAGTCCAATAAGAATGATCACGACTACCGTAATCGTTTCATTTAAGAAATATAGGTGGAAATGTGTACACCCGATATGATACAGGTGTAGGCTGCCGTTCGGTAGCGAGACGGCACGATGTGGCACAGCAGCCGAAATGTAACCTGAATCTAACTCAATCTGGTAACGTAGTACTTAACAATACCACACGAATATTATAGTAACGCCAATCGTTACGAAAACCGACGATATTTAACACCATGAAGCATTTACCATCGATAATTGTCACACAAATGTATCCTTCAGTTGTGTGCGACATGACTTTTCTAGAATATTAGTGACGAAATTATCTATATTTTCTGAATGAGACATTTGCGGTAGTCATGACCATCCTTGTCAGACTCCTCTACTCATAAACTTTTCAACGCAATGGTGTGCTATGCCCTTCAATGATCGTTCGCTTAAAAACAATGGTACTGCTTAAAATTTAATATTTTAAACTATATATACGTGACATTTTTACAATACGTGCATTAAGTGTCTATCTGCACAAAGCAGATTAATATGTTTATGTTTATACGCGAATGATGAAAATAGTATTTAATAGAGGAATGGTTATAATAAATTTTCCAAAATTTTGTGTGAAAAACATATGTAGTGACAGCAGAAAATCTGTCTTTTCCGACAACTCGCAATTCCCATGACAGCTACCTATCCACACGAACATTTTTGACCAGTTAATTACATTCTGTTGGTCGAACTAACTTCTAACAACACCACATTTTACGTCATTGACTTTGTGTCCGAGAATTACGAAGTCAAATAAAATGCACGCAGTGCTTTTTTCCAGCAAAAATATTCTGGAAACGTTTTCATAAGTATAGTTACAAACAGTTTTAATAACATTAACTCCACCCTGAAAACATTTCAATGCAACTGCGTCTTTTGTTTCTAGCTGTACAAATATTTCAAAACATTCTATCAAATGTTTGTTTTGCAGAATTTCCACAGATATTATTTGGGTAGAAATGCGTAATAACGAACTTGCTACGAATCTTCTTTGAGTTTTACGCCCGAATTCTATTCCTGTTTCTATACACGAAACCTTTAATATTTTAAGAAAATTTTTTGAAGGAAATTGTAACGAAAAGTCACGCATATAAATAATTATTCTTTCCTGTTTTACTCTGTGCGAAAATATTTTGAGGATAGAATGGCACAATTGTAAAAAATAATTAACAGTGATTTATCACAGTGATCGCAGTATCATAGTCACAGTCGTGATCAACTTCATTCACGACCGCGATTGTGTTTTGTTTATCTTTAGTGAATTTGCTCATTATGATCGTAATTCTCAATCCCGATTGAATTATTTCTTATAGAATACTTCAATATAGCTCGCATAAAAATATTTGGATATAACGTTAATTTAAAATTACGTTACGTTTTCTTCATATAACGTAAATTTATTCGATGCTGCAAATGAAAAATAATTCAATTTTCTTTTCTTTATCTTATGCCAGCATCTTAAAGAGTAAAATATGCAGACGCGCTAGTTACAAGAAATAGTAACTAGAAGATATTACTAGATACGGTCGACAGACCTAATCGACAGTTTTAAGACTTTCTCTTTTGTCTTTGTTCATAGTCCTTGTAAGAGTAATAAAGGTTTTTCGGCTCCGAACGGTGTGGTATTTTATCCAAATATTAAAGTAATAACTATTGCGTTCCTACCTCTGAATATAGAAATAACAACAAATATTAATTCTTATCCCTCGATTTCAAATTCGTAATATTCGTTTGATATCGTTAATGTAAAATATACAGATAATGTGATACGTGCAGAAAAGTTACGCCCTCCAATCGGAAGCGATCACGAAAAATCAGAAATCACTGTGAAAAATCACGGTAATTGGGAACGAACATGATCGAATCACTCGTGATGCACAAGTAACAGTTCACGCCATTTCTAGACGTAGCGCGTTCAATAAAAGTTAGATCAGTATTGCCACGGGCTTCGAATATGTAAGCTCATAACGATAAAATGAAGAGCAGAGTGAAATGGATTTTTACTTCTATGATAACTAAATTTACATAAAAAATAAAATCGTTCATATATAATAAGTCGATAGAATGGTAAGTTGTTAGAAAGTAACAAACGTGAAATAACTGCATGAGACAGAATTGATCCAATTATTAGTAGAAAATTTATTATTTATACATAATATTTATGGTTTTGTTTGATTACATCAATGTTTTTGTGCATGTCGATAAAACAATACATAACATTTGGAACTTCATGAGAAGTTTGGTTAACAATGAATACGTTAAACGAATTTCACACAATTTAGTTTAATTATTAGTCTTATGTCTTTGCCAATGAAATTTTTTCTTTTTCGCAGTGATGATGAATGAATGAATTTAATAGCACTAAGAACATCGTGCATAATTATCTATGTGAATTTTTATCAGAGTCATGTTTCATGAATTGTAATATGCGATATCAGTTGCTCAAGGCTTGATAAGTATGTATAATGAATTGATTAATTGCATTAATGTTCCTGTGATATAAATTCCGATCCGTGTCACGACGATTTTAATGATCATTTATAAGGCGAATAGTCGCGTGACATTATACGGCCCTGTTATCTATTGAATGCGCATAAAAAATAAATGCTCAACCGATTTATGTACTCATCCATCCTATAGTTCGATCGTAACCTTGCTATCATGAAATGTTACTGAGAAATATTGCATTAATTATAATGTATATAGTATTACCAATATTACCAATAAAGTATTTCTGAAAGTTTCTAAATTATAATCATGCAGTGTAAACAAAATTAATTCTATAAAATTGATCATATGCTAATATAGAAAAATTAAACATTTGTACTACTAGCAATAATAATAATTTTAAATCTATATTGAGTGTACTCGCTGTTCAATCAAATTCCACTCTCTTGTATCTTCAAGCAAAACAAAAATGTCACTATGAAAAGATTTAAACCGCTAACGTTGCGGGAAAAAGTAGTTTTAAAATTAATGAATTATTAAATAGAAAATGTGCAATATTGTATGTTGTCTAGCATAGTTTGTGCTTTAGGGTGAACTTTCATAAGAATTAATCCTCAATGTTACACACGACCCTGGGTGATCAATCGGTTCCTCCATTCTGTACCACATATTGGAGGAGCACATATCTACTATTCTACGAGGATATTCTACGACGATACAAACAAACCTTGCAAATTTGAGAGATTATTCTGAAGATAAAATGTTATATAAACACTAAATTAGTTCAGCTTCATTACTGAGATTATGGACCAAAGTGCTTGCTAATTAATTAATTAGTTAAACCCTCACGCAAGATAATATATTATATGAAGTCAAGGGAGTACTTAAATAAAAATTTTGATACACATGAGTTAATAGGTCAGTTATTAGGAAATAGATAATAAATAAAAAACATCAATAAAACTGCTGTTAACGTAATAATGAGTTTGTTGATACTCATTACTAGTATATGAAGTCTATGGAAGACGGCTATTTATGTATACATATAAAGACACAAAGTAGTCATTTTGAAAAACATATGCACTGTTCTGTCATTTTGGAAGAAGCATTTGGGAAAAGCGTGGATCTAGTTGATTACTTCTGATAGATCCAAGAACAATAAGAATAAGCACTACAAATAAGATTGTAGCGAATCACGTTACGGTGAGCAAACAAGTAGAGTAATTATGTATTCCACTTATTCTCGTATCGTCTCAAATACTATTTTCTGAATGATGAACACAAAATATCAGTTTAATCAGGTTTTTAATCGGGTTTTATCATTTTATGTAGTATTTTAGAGTTCGCGTACGTGTAAACTTATTCCTCAATTTATTTTTATAGATGATGGTTCTATGAACAAACATGTCGAAGTATGTTTTAAAATTAATAGAAATCATCATACATATTTTGTAAATAGAGGTACTAAGTATACATGCAATACCTTTCTTATAAAAACGTCTCCTATACCTCTGAAACTACACGATTCAACACAATTTCGCTATATTTCTACCACAAACTATATATCATAATGATACTCACAATTGATTCGGTTCAGCACAACTGATTCACACACACGTGATTCAAGGTCTGCCGTGGTCTCGTTAGGCCACGATGACTTTCGTTAATCAGGATAACCGACCGGTGCCATATTCCGTGGCTAATAATTAAGTTCCCTCCGCTGACGGAGAAGATGCACGCCGGACCGCTGGAACGTCAAAATTCACTCTCGTTACCGAACTTTGTACCGCCCCCAGTGGCACTAAACACTATATCCCGTAAACCGTAAGATAGCCCCAGCGTTTTAGCGGCAATCCAATTTGCCACGATCGATGCGACGGCAGCCACGTTCGTGCCGGGCTTTCTCCACTCGTAATCCTGTCCTGCATGCTGCAAATCTTTTGGGAACGAACAGACGCGATGAGACTCGCGGCTACCGTTCGCCTACAACGCAATCTGTTCTTCATAGTTTAACTGCATGTATAGCAAATTACAACAGATTGATGGAAAAGACATATCGAAGTCATAAAATTGGCGAATTATTAAAATTTATATATTTCAAAACTCAAAATAATAATTGGAGACATATACACATAAATAGACCACGAAAGTATCCGAACATTTTTATAAATCTCTTATGGATATATTATGTGTGTTATGTGAAACATTATGAAAATTTATTAGTACTGCTGCAGTTAGCAGCAAGTGCAATAGGCACGACTGCCGTGGCTATATTGATAAAATTTGAAACCAATTTGGAAATATATGTCGAAGTTACGAGATATTTACTGTAAACATATATTTAATAAAAGATTAGTACATAGCATGATAGCCATCTTAAACATATAATAAGGTTTAGAGATGATCCCACTGAATATTGAGACTTAGAATAAAATGGGTAATTGACTGTTTAGATATTTTTATCGCCTCTGTAAAATTCATACTTGTATTAAATATCTTATAATTTCATATATATATATATCTTAAGATATTAAGATATATATACCTTAAGCTATTTAATACAAGTATGAATTTTGCAGGCGACAAAAATATTTAAACAATATATATAGTATACATTACATAAATTTGTCTACATAATTTCATATTTATTTCAAATTTCACCAATAAAGTCGTGATAATTATGAGCTTCATTACAATGCTAATGACATTCTAAAATTTTCCGTATAACATAATATATATAATAATATATATAAAATGTTTTTACACTTGTTCGAATATTTTCGTGAGCTGCTGTATGTATATAACCTTAAATGCTGTATCATTGTAATACAATTGAAGGATTTGCAGCAAGAATCGTATAGCATTAATTTAGAATTTTTCCTTCCTTTGTACTATATTTAAAAAGTTATGTAGAGTACAGTTTGAGAAGAAGATTCTGTACACACATACACAATTCGCTATTTTTCATACAATGCATATATTATAACAAACTTCGATACATTAATTCACTAATGACTTTTGCCGTTTAAAGTTCAAGGTGCTTTTGTGAAATGGATACAGCCTTGGACGCAGTTACACTAATCGATATCGCTAATTAATACTTCAATTTACAACCTCGCTATGTCTGTTATATCAAATATGTCATTAGACTATATACTATGTACAATTTTATGCAAAATACACCTTCGAAGCTTCCGTTAAATCAGCCATGTTTCTGCATTTTGTTATTCGTAAACGAGTGAGATTGAAATTTTAACGAGTTTGGAGACTGAGCATGAATGTATAGATTGAAAAATTGGTTTTGGGAAAGGAAAGAAGGAAAAGGTACTTTCTTATGGAGGTATTGTTGACTATGATTCGCGTATCTTTTTTTTTTAATAAACGTGACACAACGCCAAACGTGTCCTCGCTGGGGAGGTTCAAGGGAGACTGTTGGTTGACGTGTGGAATATGTGTGAAAATTGGTTTGTATTCAATAAATGAAATGAAGATGATATTGGGATGTTTTGAAAATTTATAGCTGGATTTAAAAGAAATTTAAAGGTACTATTTTTATAGAACTGTTGAGTGATTTTTATGTATCTTTCTCTTCAGTGCATTTTCGTTATTTCTGCGTTACTTCATTAACACTTTTTCGATTAATGCTTCGTTTTATGAAATAATTAATTTTTTTAAGTATTTTGGAGATTTCTCACGTGTTCAATTTGTTGTCATTGGAAACTCTGGTAAGGATCAGATTAAGTGATAATGAAATCATGATATGTCCAATAAAAGAGATGGATGAACATTATGCGTCTCCTCTTCGTTGACATGTGAACCTCGATAACCAACTATGAGCAGTGTTTTTTTCAAATTGAACGTTTCATAATTGTACAGAAGACTTTAACAAGAATTTCCAGCAAATAATTCCTTTCGAATTTTTCTAATACATTAAATGTTAAAAATGCTACAAACTTTCCAAATCAAATATCTTTTGTAAATTTTAATGTGGTGAACAAAGATGTCGTGGCTTATAGGAATACTGTCCAACGAAGCAGACATTCTCCGTACTTCACGCGCGTTGTGGCCAAACGGATTCTTTGTGCAATTTGCATTCACTCAATATAAAGAATGATATCGCTGCGATCAATGCCAAAACCACGAATACATTTACCAACATCAGAAATATATCTCCAAATCAGAACAAATGGTTAGTCGAATGGTTAGTCCGGTCCGATATTGGCAATGCATAAATAAGTTAGCCGCAACCATCGTAGTACATATATATAATTACATTTCATACGGCTTGAGTAGATGGTACGCATCTGTTTCATATTCTTTCGTTGAGCGTTGGAGTCAATACTTTCGGATAAGTTTTTATAAGAGTGCGATTTTCTTTTTTCCCTTTCTGTGTGCCGAAGCTTTTTAATTACGGCTAAACAGAAAACAAAAAGTATGGAGGTAGAGATCTTGTGGAAAAAGTTAAAAAAGTTGCAGGAATAGATGGATGGATATTCTACAGGCAAAATAGGGAAGTAACAGGTCGGATATAGATCGTGACGCCACCAACGATAGCAAATCAGCTGAAGATTACGATGCAGAGGGCAGCGAGGCTGAAGAAGGAAAAATCGACATAGTAGGTGCAAATAAAAAATCTCAAAGAAAACATTACGAAATTCTGAACATTCTTTATAGCATTCATCGAAAAAAAGGAAAACACCGGACGACGTACTCCGATTCTCGAGCAGCGTTGAGTGCCCACCTCTCCCTCTTAAGGAGAATTCTACACGAGCGCTCGCATGACCTGCGTACAGAACAGTACAGAGTTCCCCTGTCTGTATTGTCGATCACACACACGTTCGCATGACATTTGGTATGTACATAAAGAGAGTACAAAAAAAAAAAAAAAAAAAAAAAAAAAAAAAAAAAAAGGAGAAAGAACGGTATCCTACGTACCTGTACAGGCTAGAGAGAGTTTGGAGTTTTTTTGCCCCCTTCGTTAAGAGACAGATTACCACATAAGATGCAATAATGCAAAACAGTATATGCTCGCATGACGTATATTGAGGTCTCAAACAAAAGAATATCTGTGTTATAGATGACAAGGAAAATGTGCAAAACAACGAAAAAGTCGATGAGAACACCGCGGAAGAAGAACCGTTGGGCACTGAGCTCGAAGAAATTCTAAGGCCCTTTAGCCTCAAATACGTTTAATACAAAGCGGCAGCCCCAATCCACAATAGGTGGAAGGACTGGTGCCAAAACGGAATTCAGTAGGAGGGTCCATTGGAGAAATACTCATGTCTGGCGAGGTTAGAACTGTTGAGAGTTTTAACCCATTGATCGCCTTGAAGTTGTCCAAGCATCACTCTAAGGTGAGAGTGTCCTCATGAACAAGAGACAACAAATTACAGGATCAATCATGACTACCATTGACTGGGCCATGTCTGCCTTAATCGAAAAGAGAGGAAGCATAGACAATGTTTCTAATTGGAAAGTTAAGTCATGCTGAAAAGTTAGTCACGGACATAATCTATAGGTAGACGAGGTCCAGAATCACATTCATTACATTGGGAATAGATACATTCGATTCAGAAAAAATCTATCAGACAAAATAAGGGAAGCAGAAAGCATCGATAGAAAAAGACAATGGCTAACTCCATAAAGAAGTCGAGCACTAATAAGCTTCTAATACTTCTGACATGAAGGCAAGATTTAAATTCGATGAAGCTGCGGTGAGGGAGACTGTTCCCCAATCAAGCGAACCCCTCACAGGACGACCCACGTCATCGATCTCAATCAAAACCAAGATTGTTATTCCGAAAAAACTATCAAACTCAGTTGACAAATCAAATGCCCCGATATCAGAGCTACAACGAAAGAAATCAGGGCGGATGCAATTAAATATAAGTACAAAAGGTGGCAAAGCATTGGCAGAAAATAATGTTGTATAACTCTGTTTTAAATTGTGTTTAGGAATATAAGATAAGGTTTGACATAGAGGTTATCCAGAAAAAGATATCCCGAGGTACGCTAGGTCAGTTAGAGTGTGAAACATTTCAACAGACTATCAATGCACTTTTAGTGAAAGGGGTAATAGAACCATGCAGAGCGATCAAAACATCAGTTCTTATCCAGCTACTTCCTACACCAAAAGCCAGATGGTTTGTTTCTTTTTATTCCAAATCTAAAGAAATTAAATAACTTCATCCGAGCCGATCATTTTAAAATGGAGGGTATAAGACTGTCAGGAAAGCTAATTATCCTGGGTTGTTACATGCGTATGATGGATCTGGAGAATGTCTACTATACAACTGCAATATATAAGAAGAGCCGGAGATATTTCTAATTCGAATGACTAGGAAAATTTTCCCCATTCACGTGCCTACCCTTCGGTCTAAAGTTAAGCCCATTTATTTTTACAAAACTATTAAAACCTGTTCAATTGTCTACTTAGACAATTACGAGGCGTGTAAAACGAATATCGCAAGGACGACAGAATTGCTCCAGTCCTTAGACTTCCTGATTAATGAAAGAAATAATAGTATAATTTCGACCAATAGGTGTAAATTTTTAAATCTAATTATCAGTATCGAACTACCTGGAGGCAAATAGAAAAAATCCAGAACCGACCTAGGATTATTCTTGGTTAAAAAGACGTGGTCAACCCAAGAATTTGCACAAATAAATAGTTTGATGACACGTCGGATATCTAGAGAAGGAAAATATTCCAGCATTAAGAGCAAATAACTTCGACCATAAGGAAAAGATTCCTGCCCAGAGGTATTCTATCTGATCTAGCTTGATGGGTTAGTAGGCTTCCAGTAGCAGGCGGAGCAGGCAGCTACGACCGTTAACGTCCGGGATGGAAGACGATGCGTCTTTAGTTCGAATCCTCGCTCTGGATGGAACCAAAGCTTCTCAAGAGTTGAGAACCGCCAAACACGCGGGGGGGTAGCCTTGCGTTGCCGGTGCTATAGCTCTGAGAGCTTGGTAAAAAATAGAGCACCACTGTCGACAATGACGATTCCATATTGGCCCACTCGCCTGGTGATTTACCGCTCCGCCCGTGGAGGTTTTAGCCGGTAAGAATCCGGCACTACCTTGCACCACCACCCTGTGCCTCCGCCACTCCCACAGGGTGTGCTGTGAGCAGGTGTCTATGAAGATTTCCTCCACGTAAAAAAAAAAAAAAANCGAATCAAGATTGGCGCGAGGGAGGCCCAGTGTTTGTTGCTTACCTGCAGTCCCTGGGCCTCCCTCGACCGCTACAGGGAAGGTCATCGTGGAGGTTTTAGTCGGTTGGAGTCCGACACCACCGCGTCGCCTCTCTCCCCCAGAGGCGATGCGGAGTCCGTGCGGATTTCCTCCACATAAAAAAAAAAAAAAAAAAAAAGGCTTCCAGTAGCGAAGAAGGGTACCAGAACAGCTGACTTTAAAAGGGAAATTTATGCGGACGTGTGAAGCACGAGTTGGAGAGCAACAGATGGTTCCAATAACATCTTCGACTTTTGGAACGAGAAACAGAGATGATATCACGTAAACTATAAAAAACGACTAGTAGTGAAGTTAGCTCTAGAATTTTTAGCAGAACATTTAAGTGAATGTTAGGAGCTACTGAAAATTTACAATCCAACCGCAATATCTTACGTGAATAAGATGGAGAGTATACGATTTCTCTCGTACAATAAATTAGCAAATTGATTTGACAATGGGGGAGGAGAGAAAAATCTTTTTATTTTGCGTCATTTATTACGTCGGAGAATAATAAAGAAGCAGATGCTTCATTCAGTAGTAGCATTATGAGAAACATCTTCGTGTGACCTCGCGATGCATATTGGGTAACGTTAATGCCGGCAGCATGTCGAATTTGAATGGTCATATATATACAGGATCTGCTCGAATAACATGTAAAGAGGGGCACGATATAATTCCTTGTGGAAAAATAAGAAAAATATATAGAATGAAGTTTCTTCATTCTTGGCTTAGCTTTCAAGAAAGTCAAGGTTGACAATTTATCAAGCATAGTTGAACATAGTTAATTGAATTGTCCAGACTGGACAAGTCCAAGTAATTGACACGAGGCAATTCTATACGTGAAAATAAATCGAAAATGTTCAATAAAATTTTCCCGTTTAAGGCTTCATTTTCAAGAAAATAGAGTTTGAACTTGTTTAATTTAAGAATCGTTCTAGTACATGCGTATGACAAAAATTTGTAATTTATTTTTCTTGAAAACAAAGCTTCTTGAAAGAATTCCATTATCTTTAAAGAATCTTGAAAGAATTCGATTATTTAATCCTGGATTTAGTCATCGGAATTAGTCATGTTCAAGTATACTTAATAAATTTTTAAACTTGGTTTTCTCAAAAACTAAGCCGAGAATGAAAAGATTCTATTCTATATTTTTTTCTTACTTTTCCACAAGGGATCACGTTACGTCCGTTTTTACATGTTATTCTACCGGATCATGTATATATACATCAATATATGTCGAAAAATCCCACATATATGTAAATCGCAAATATTTTTTCACATTAATCTTAACCAGATGATCTTAAAAGAGAATTAACGAATTATATTATAACAGTAAAGATTAAATAAAATTCAATATGTGTTGAATAAAACTTCAAGACAAATTCAAGATATCTAAGAGGTCATTTCACCAATTGCACCCTAAAATAACGGGAAACCTAATCGGTAGGAATAAAATGTTGATTAACAGCAGCTTCCAGCAATCAGTCACCTCCGATTAAAATCCTTTCTCGAAGCTCATTCTCTGCAATTCCAAAGCTTTCAGCATCATCCAAAAGAATGTTTGTAGTAAAATGGTATTTTTCGTTAAAATGTACAAAAACACCAAGAATTCTAGGTGTTTCCGAAATTGGCAAGCATTATTTGTTTTCTCTCTTGGATCAAATACTTTTTTCAATTTACGAAATAGAAACGAAATAAATCAAGAACTTAAGAATTGAATAAATATTTTTAGAGAATTCTTGAGAGAAAATTTTCGATTTAAAGAAAATTTATTTCTGTTCTGTATTTTGTGAGTTTTTGTATTACGCAATATATATATCTGGGATATTTTTATTAGTTAATATATTAATGTTTGGTTGAATCAACATTACCTATGTTATTACTAACAAATAATTTTCAAAAAGATTTATTTTTCCATTCTGAAATCTATAATTTCCAAAATTTTATGATTTTTAATTTACGTTCCAATTAGTGTACATGATTAGTAAAATAATTTCATATGTACTTTTAATAAAATCGAGTATACAGAATTAATTCGCGTTTATTTTAGTTTAGTTTTTAGGTGTCCAAATTGTCTACTTAACTTGTTTAAAAATACTAAAATATTATAGAAGGAAAACTTAACTACGTATTACACATGCAGACTCAAATGTTTTCCTTTATGATAAAACTATATTTTATTTAAGAAAACGTTTCTTTTCTGTATCATATACTGCTGTATATTAACGAAACACGTATTGTATTCGAGATGTATAAGCATTGCAATCACGTAATAAAAGTTTTTCTTGTATACTTTATTAGTGACACATTACGAATATAAGTCACAGTACATTTATTTACGGCCAATACACCTAAAATAAGCATAAATGAATATTGCAATTACAAAATGAAATTGATTTTGATTAACCGGGTGTATTGTTAGAAAAATTAAATTATACTATATTCTAAAGATTTCATTACAGTTTAAGGTTTCAAATTAGCGAGACTTGCTAATTTTAATTAAACGGGAATTCCTGTGACTTATTGATAAGAACATATATTACTGTATATCTTGCTATGTAAAATGCTATTTACGCATGACTAACTTTTTCTCTTAAATTTTTTTAATTTTTTTAATATTGTGAATGTAAATTATAATTTATATATTTATATTTTACATATAAATTATAAAATGAATATAAATGTTTTTCCAAAATACTAGAAAAACTGAACTGCACGTTTATTATTTTATTATGGTATCTTCCACACGCAAAATATAAGAAATTGTAATTTTTAAAAAAGAATCATTTCACTGAAAAAACTATACAAGTACACTTCACAAATATATCATAATTATTCTGATTATAATGACGACAGAGTAATTTGTGGTATAATTCTTTTACCTAACACAAAATATGATGTGTTCTAATTAGGTGACTCGTATCGCTCTTCTGACGCAAAAAGAGGTAATAATTAAGCAGTATATCGTTACACTGAAATGCCATTAATGATTCTTAACAGCAGTCGAACAACTGATATTTAATTATATGTTTGTATGTGTAATAAATTGAAAATATGTTATATAATTTAGATCAAGAATTTCTTAAATTATTTCAGTAATTAATAATGAATATTACTTAATTGATTTTGTATAAACTTTTTTATATGAATTAAAAGAATATATTATAAAATTCATACAAAAGAATTACTACTGTCAATTAATTTAGGAGTTAGTTCTGTTTTTATGTATCTTTCTTTGTAGCTAATTAAAAGAAAGTTACGTTCATGTACAATAACTACAAGACGATACACTACAATCGCACGTATATTTCTTTTTATATATATTTTATTATCATTTTATATTTATATTCATTTAAAGGTGTTTTAACAGATGAAGTCACGAAAATTATCAATAACATTCCTTTTCAATACTTTTGCGAGTTGTATATCGTTTCAATTCATACAAAATAATCTATGCACTATTCTATTATGAAGGCGTTCTTTGGAAAAGTTTAAAAAATAAAACAGTATATAACTAAGGAAAATGTCCATGCCTGTATTGTTATTACTCTTTTAAATTTATTTCGCTGATGACATACTGAAATAATATTTGAAATACCAAGCAATTTAAGTCTTGAATTTCACGATACTTACATAACACAAATTTCTCAAAATGACACAAGCAATTAATATAATTTTTCCAAATGTCATTAACTCTATAATCAAGAACTTAGAAACGAAGAGTAGTTATATATAAATAAATCATTTACGTTTCCTTGAAAACTTTAAAAGTACTATTTTAAAGCTATAGAAACTGTGGAAACTATGGACACTAACTAACTGGAAAAGATCTCATTTATATATGGATAACTGATACTGACATTAATGAATATTTTATATTCAACGGTTCATTTTTTTACCACTTAAGTAAGATTGCAAAAGTAATGAATGACATAATAGAGTTACTAACAGATTTTATTAATTCCTTTTAGAGATGTTTTGCAAGAAGATTTTCAACAAAATGGGATTGTACTATTTTAAAGATAAAGATTGTATATATGTACACATATGTGAAAATAGCACGTTTTAATGAAATTATTTAGAAATAGAATTTTTTACCAGAATACAAAATAACATAAAAAGATTTCCAAATTACAATTACAACTATTGTTCATTAGCCTATATTTATAATTTTAATATAATTATCTTAATATATACAAAGAATGTATGATGGACTTATTAAATATTTTCAAATAAAATCACTTTAGTAAATTATCTTTTAAGTGTATAACTTAATTCTATTTCCCTGATATATATTCCTCTTAAGTATATTTTCGTCATATTTCAAAGGCAATCACTTAAGAATAATCGATAATTATTTGAAATGAAACACAGGAAAATATCCATTTTCCTTTAAAGTTCAAAAACTTACGAATAATTATACTCATTGGTAAATATAATAATCTTTGCTGATTATTTAACGAATCTAATATTAATCTGTGTAAAATGATATCGAACAAAAATAAATGAAAAAAGTATTTATATCTAAGAAATGTTCTCAACTTATCAATAAATACACGATAGTATACTATCATTTCTATTCAATAAAACGATAGATGAATGGTACCATTAATGAAACTATAAACAACCTTCTAAGTAAATACTTCCTGATATACCTGCTGACTATCTCGTGAATGTTGCATCATCTTTCACGAATTGTGATTTCCTGGTATTATTTTTTTTTTTGTAAACGAAATATCATATACATACTATGAAATGTACGTAACCGTATAAATTCTCTTAGATACAATTGATTATTTTTGTTTATTTCTAACTTATATCGGTACTCTTAGCTCTAGGCTTTTAAGACTTTGATGCTCAATGACTTGATATCTCTAGTATGTTTGTAAAATATTGTACGCGTAAAATTTCATAGTAGAATCAATACTTCTTAAGGATCTATGATATTTTAAGTATAAATTCTAATTAGTGCGAAGTATACTAAAACATAAATGAAAGATAAATAAAATATAAGTAAATTTTATTTATATATTTCATTAAGAGTTATTATTTCTTAATTTCATATTACCTCATAATGTATCAAATTCTATATAAAACACTCTCCATGACCATTTAAAACTATTATATCTTTGTAATTTAATATGAGTTCATTATCTAGTACATTCTATAGAGAACATATTGACTGTTTGAAAGTACGTATAAAATAACTGGATATTCATTGCCCAAATTTACATAATACATCCAACATTTCAGTAAAAAACATTTAATTCACTATGAAACTAATGAAAGAAGATATTAAACATGATTTGTTCGATACTAACATTTATTACTAAACTGCGGATATTTATAAAGCAAAAAAAATATCGTGAAATATAGAACAATACTATTATACACTATAATATTTAGTGGGTAAAACAATTCTTTTCTTAAATGCTATTTCATTAAGCTTTTCAAGCCACATTTTCTATTCAACAATAGACGCAACAATATATAAGAGTATAGACACTTATACATTCAAGTTTGAAAAAATATTAATCATAGTTTGTAAAATGGAATATACATATTTTTATAATGAGATTCTATGCCCTAATAGATTTCAGTCATATTAAAAAAATTCTAAAAATCTTTCGTTATCTATTTCCGTATGGAAAATTATCGTTATCTATTTTCGTATTGAAAATTATCGTTATCTACTTTCAATGGCTTGTATCTTCGAATCTATCAAGTTATTTAAAATATTTAAAATATTATTTAAAATATTAAAGTATTTAAAATACTCCATCTTAGTCGTCACAAGTGATATAAAAGTTAAAAAGTTAAGAAAAATGGATTTATCATATTTTTCCCGTATGACCTGCATTCATTAAACAAATTTTTTTTTTAAATCATCTAAACGACACTAGCAAAGTTCTAAGTAAAATCAAATATTCCTTATTCTAAAAAGATATTCTACAAAATCGATCACTTACGTTTACGACGAAATAGCTTCTGGATACAGATCGATCCTCGTTGATACTCTTCTGATCGAAACTAGTTGCATCCACGAGATTTCCTCTGTTGCACGTTCTTGGTTTATATACTTTTTTTTTCAAGCACTCTATAACATGTATCAAGCTTCTTGGAAAACCTTGTCTGCCGTATGTTGATGAAACTGAACACTCGCGAATCGGTTCGCGACGAGCACGTGGATATCGTGCGAATTCGTCGAATCAGCAGCACCAGTACGATCGATCGCAGTCGAGGTGTCACTGGTTCGGCACCGGCGAACATCCTCGCGATTTATAAAGCCTCGTCCGCTCTCTGACTTCGCTCCGTGTCGTCCGGCTCGTTATTATTCCCCTGCCAGCTAGCTGATTCCCCCGCCAGGTCTGTGTGCGAACAAGGTTCTACACACTGTGTCATACATTCGCTCGAAAACGCGAGATCATCAGCTCCCGCGAGAAGAGTCATCTTTCGCCTTTGATACTCTCTTTTGATCGTCCAAAATCTTGCGAGATCGGCTAAGTACGATGATTTAGGATAATATTGTTTGAACGAGAGATAGGCCAGTTTCGATATACGAATCGTTACTAAAATCAGAGTCAAAAACCTCGCTGCTGTTTCTATCGTCTGGTGATAAATATCTTTGTCTTTGAATAGGTACATTTTGGTATATTTTCTTTCAATTTGTTGTTTCATGTTTGGTAGAATATTATATTGGTATTGATAATTTTATTTAGATTGGTTAAAGTTAGGTATAGTTTCTTTGTAAGATATTAATCCTATCGTCTTTAAGTCACGTTCAAAGCCAGTGATGTTTTTTATTTTTTTAGGGAGATACAAATTCGAAGGTCGTAATAGGATTAATACATTTTATAGAATACTCTCACAGAATATTATGTTGAGCGTTGTTGGGAGATTGCACTCGAAGTATTTCATTATCAATCGCTATTAACAATATATGATCCCAACTGATAATTAAAATAGGCATTTAACTGTTAATTGATCTAACTATTAAAATTCTTTTGCACAACTAGTATTTAAGAATACATAATTATCCCTATCATTTCAAATATTTTCAAATAAATAAGAAACGAACAGGCTTAACAATTGAATTATGATCGGTTCACTTTTATTTCTCTAATGTTACATAGAAACATGAAGTGAGACATGGGGTTGTGTGCATACAGTACATATCGTACAATTACTCGGTTAGAAAAATCTGACTTCAAATTTAGTGTGGTATTTAACATAGTACTTAAATAGTATAACTAGTATAAATAATATATAATAATATATGAATATATAAAAACACACATATAAATAAAATATAAAATATAAATAATAATATAATAATATAAATAGTACTTAAACATTTGTATACATCAAATTGAATTTTAATGAAATTTCAAAATTACAAGTTAATAATTGTCGACTGACGATTTCAGTAATTGAACAATAATTATATTTTGCCGATTTTGTATAATAATAAGAATTAAACAATCAATTGATCAAATAAAAAATTTGCGGTGAAAAAAAAATGATGTCTTTATAATCACGTAGCAATGAACGTAATGGTACATCGTAAAATATTACGTTGAAATATTACGATAGTGTAATATTTCCTATATGTGCGTAATTATCAAAGTTTGAAGTCGAGTTTAACTCGTTATACATATTGTGTATAGATGTTCTCAGATATACGATAGCTGCGACACATAACTCCAAAAGGTAATTCGTAACAAGTTAATAAGCAGAACCATTGCAATCGATAACCACTTCTACAATAATCACTTATTAAAATTCCTAAAACGTCGCAATATTTGACGATCCACAGACATCAATTAAATCAAATGCTTCTTTTAATGAACTTTATTTTATTATTTCATGTAACAGTAAATATTTCTTTATCTGTTGTTTCTGTTACTTCGTTGTTAATTAATTGTATACAATCACATTAATCATTATAGTAGATTATTAGTGGTTGAGATGAAATTATTGCTTAAGTTTCACAGCGTTTGTAAAATATTGCTTAAGTTCAAACATGTTCACAGTTGTAATATTTACAAATAAAAATAATTTAATTATATATATTTTATATATTATATCTATTATATATATTTCCTTAATACAAATTAATCATAAATTGAAATTACCTATACATTCTCAAACAAAAATTTCCTATTAAAATATTAATTTTAAGATTTAAAACTTAAATTAATTGCATAAAAATTTTTAATTTTCACATTCCATACTCCCAATGCTTTATAAAAATTAAAAGGTAGTTTAACGAAAAGTTGACCTTTCTTTGTAGAACTGTACTGTAGAGTAATCGAAGATTTGATGTAGCCGTGATATTTGTGAATTGGTAGGATTTAGAGGAATGAAAGAATTATAAGAGTAATTTGAAAAAGTATAAAACACGATTGGGGTAAACTTTGCATTTAAGTACAAAGTATGCATGCATATACGTTTAATTATGTCAGTTCTATGAAGACCACTAAAGTTTTCAGCTGCTTCGTGAATATATAATTGAACAACGTTAACACTTTCAAGCAGAGATAAGCTTAAAACGATCTGACTAAAAATAAAACGTAAAACTCGTATATCAGTATGTATAGTGGTGTTTATGTTTCACGATACTCGTCGTGAATGACGGCACAACACGAGTGAAATGTAAACTTGCATTCAACGAGATGCATAAACATAATAAATATACCGAGCAAGAAATCTGAAACACGCTCGTGAGCCAATTTTTATCGTTGAACTATAAAACAACTGGAAATATTAATCGAAGTGCGGAAATTCAATATGGAAGTACATTTATGAAGGTTAATATTGTGAATGAAAATGATTTAAGGAAGCAACGATGAAATGAAAACGCAAATAAAATAATGAGATAACATTTACATTGAAATGTTTTATGCAGCACGTGCATCCACGCGAGAATAAGGTAAATACAAAGTATGCATACTTTTAGTAAACTATATTCTATAAAATTTAGTATTTAGTATTATAACATTTAGTATTATATCGTAGGGTTGGATCTAATAGAGTAAGAATACTAACATTGATCAAATTTATTGAAATGTTTATTGTATAAACTAAAAGAGATATAACATCTGACACTAAAAATTTGTGGAATTTACAAATTTTATGTAAACAATAATATGCAGTATATTTTCACTTCTATTTATATTCTGAAAATCTATAATCGATCGTACAAGGCGTTAGGTGACTTATATAAATAACAATGCACCATCTACTATTATATTTTCAACAAATGCTTAAAAATTTTTTGTATCTGACATACTTGAAGGACAGGAAATCTTGAAGACAAAAAGATAATTATTTTCTAAATCGTTAATGCTGAATTCTTTGTCATTTTGTTACAGCTTTGAAGGGTTAAAATTAGTTTGTGTATCTATAAGACTTATGACTGAACATCAAACTTATAAAAATTATTTCAAAATATCAAATTTTCGATATAAATAAATTTATGAGAATCCAATATCAATCTGAGAAAAATTAAAAAGTTATATATAAGTTACTATATTTATTTTGATTTATTTGAGCCTTTTTCTATTTGGAGGATTTGAAACGTCTCTTTTATGAATGGCGGTACGACTCGCGTATCTAGATTGTTCCAGTGCAGACATTTGCACGTTACAGTGGTTATCTCCTTTCCGACATAAAAAAGTTCGTTGCTGCTCGTCTGTTTCCTCCCATGCGTCATCTTGCGTGGGAAAGTTTGTTTAACAAATCTCGGTTCTAGCTATCTCAGTGCCGTCAAACTATACGGTACAACTTTCAACACGAAATTTACCGGTATAAATATGAAATATCAGTTCGATGTAGTTGTCTCAGCTTCTATTGATTTATTCCTTACAAGTACACTCTAGTATGCTTTATTCTCACGAATTGCTCGCAACAGACGATGAATAAACAAGCTTGTTAATTATTGATTTTCGTATTTTCCATTATCTTAATTATTGTGGATGTTTTTATATACTAAATAGTTAACAATTTATGTGTTTTTACACACATTTATTTTAAATGCGTTCCACTATATATATCTTGAGATTTAAATTATTAAATCGTATCGTTATTTGTTGTAATATCTAGAAATATGTTTCATCATCATTCGGCTCGATATATTAAATTCCAATATTACTTATTAAAATGCATAGAAATATTAATTTATTAAACCACATTACAATATATTGCGATAGAATATACAAAATTGTGAACTAATTTAAATTTAAAAATTATTCTTGGATGATGGCTATAGAAATGTAATAATAATTCAAATAAGATTGAAACATATGATTTTATGTTGCATTTTGAAGACAAATACATATAATACGTAAAATATTCTTCCTATTTTATTGGTTATAATTATTAATCTCTTTTGTATTACATGTGCGAAAAGGAATTACGAATCTGGAGATCTGTTTTATACACTATATATACAATACATAATATATCATATTACGTTATATATAACGACTATTTCAGAAATTTACCATCGACTCAGTCTATGAAAGGTAAAACTATCATCATAGCGTAGAATGAAACAGTATCTATGAACCGTAATTAAACTCATTATGAGATTTTCATTTTATATAGAGATTTAACATCGCATCGACACAACAGCCATGCCATTAGCGACTGGATCTTGTGTGTTTGGCGTTCATATTTTATAGTATAGATTTGAGTCGGTCAGGGATTCAATGGCATTTTTTGTATGTTTGTGGATGATCACAGTACTGTGCGGATTAATCTTGTGTTGTCACCTTTGCATTTCAAACCTTCTTTATTCGTATAGGAGATAGTATACTGTTACAGAGGTGAATGGGTTATGACAGCTGTAACAGGATAGTTCCGCTTTTGAGTACGTGTTTCTGATATTAAAATCTGCATAGTTTACGAATCCCTAATAAGCGATAGAGACCTCTACTTTATTTGGAGGAAAGAATTGTTTCTTTGGAGTTAGTGTCTGCTTTTTTATTGCCCATAGTTCCTTGATGGGATAATACCCAGATAATGGTATATTTTTGTTCATATTAACGAGCTAGGAATCAATTGTAAATATATTTTTGATGATATCATTTTTGTATCTTTTGACTAAATTTGGCAAGCTTTGAATTACACTTATGTAGTTTGTGTAGATAGCGTGATCTTGAAGGTCGTTCTTTTAGATAAGTTTTTGAGCATCCTGGATTGCGTACTCTTTGACTTAGAAAATAGACGTCTGCATAGGTAAGTTTTGTTTGATCGTAACATTTTTAAGGTATCTGTTTAAATTTTATTGTAGTGCCTATATTTGCTATTGAGTTCTAAGGATTTGACCTTACGTTTGTATCTACTCTTTTGATTCCTTGCAGAGTCAGCAAAATCTAAATTGAGTTAGTTTTTCTTGCTTGCGTTTGGTGGCGGATGTTTTTCTTATTATAGTTAAGAATAAATTTGTTGATATATGGTTTGTAGATATGGCTTCCAAGTAACAAAGTGGTCTTTTTGTTTTAGCTTTAGTAGTTGGCAAATCAATTGTGTCTAATGGGTCGACATTGATTCTCTTTCCTTTATATATTGACGATGACGTTTGATTTTTTATTAATAATGCCGGCACTTCGTTAGGCGTTGTTATGTTTTCGTTGCTACAGGTCAATTGCAGATGTTTATGCAATTTGATATCCATGTGAACAAAATTAAATAAATGGGATCTACATAGAAAGTTATTTCATCCACTAAGAATTATAAAAAATATTCCACGTTCAATATTTTGTATTTTATGCGACCTATGAAATTTTGCACCTTTAAATTTATTCCAAATGCATAAAAATCCGCATTCTAGCCATAGGGATATTATTCCAGGACATGTCTCTCTTATTTGTACAGGGTGCGTCGCGGGTAGCGGATGATTTTCAAATGAAATTATGAAGCAGGTAGTGGGGGTAGGAGTTTGAGTGGGACAGGACATATAACGCATCAGGTCATGCCATTTCATTTGTTATCATGTCGCTATGGACATTAAAGCATCGAGATTTGTATAAGATAGTTTCGTAAAAAGTGGCGAGTCGGTTATTGAAACTCAACGACTCTCGTCGCCGTTTCAATATTGGTCGTTATGGGGACATTCGCAAGTTGCAATACTATCTCGAAGTGGGTCACATCTTTTCGAACAAGAGGAACAGTAATGAAGAAGAAACCACCTGGTCCTGTAGCAACTGCAAGGACAGTGAAGAACGTGAAAAGAGTGGGAGAAGCTAAGTTGGGAGTCCAACTTGTTCTGCTCGGCGACATGCTGCTGAATTAGTAATGAGCAAATAGAAAAGGGATTATCGAAGAACGCGAGGACACGACCATTATGATGAGTGATGAAGTACATTTCACATTCAGTAAATAAACAGGACTTCCGATAGTGGGCTCCACAAAATTCCTGTGAAGTGCATGAAACACCGTTGTACCACCCAAAAGTGACGGTTTGGTGTGCTATTGGTGGATTTGACAACATTGGCTCGTACTTTTTTTAAGAAGAACGGAAGCGCCAATATCAATATAACCAACAATTTCTTGAAACCAGAACTGCAGAGGTGAAGGATTAACAAACAAAATGTGTGATTTCAACAAGGTGGGACCACCGTTTATAGTGGCAAAGTCTCAATGGCTGTTCTTCTAAAATGTAAAGCTTAAAGTTTAAAATTAGAGTTCTATTCTAAAATGGCATGTAATAACCTATCATTTCGTGACAATAAATTAATTTTACGCTAGAAATTAACGGAGGAATATTTATTTAAAAATCGTTCGTTTCCCATGACACACCCTGTATAAGAAACAATTTCATTCGTTCGTTTTTTCGTTCTTAATCATTTTGAGTCGCGTCAATTGTCGAAATTATTAGCGACTGTTTTTGGTACAATGAGTTTTTATGGAATCAATTTTAGGTGAATTCCGAACTATCGCACCGCACTGAAATAAGCATTGTATAACTACGAATGAATCGAATAGCAGAAGTGCCGGCCGAAAATCGACTGGGAAAAATCGATTCGCAGATCTTTGGTCATGAATCCGAGTCCCAGTTTAGGAATATATATTACGAAGAAGTCATGAATCTTTTTAATATCGTTTCCAGTTTAGGATGTACAAATACTCAAGATTAGACATTCCTGCTTTCAAGAGGGTTATTTGTGGACAGAGTCGAATGTTGTTCTTTCTAAATATATTTCCGACATTAGAAATTCTAAGGTAGGCGTTGGACAGAATACCACATTGTGCTGACTGTATTGGTCTTATTTTAATTTCAATATTGCTTATTGTTATTGTTTTGTATTTAGTTAAGAATGTTAAGAATGTAACGATTTCTTTTTACCCAGGTATATACAAATTCTGACGTTTAAAATTCTGGATATGAATCTGATTGTCTTAGGACTTCGGATATTTCTCGATGCTAAAACCGTCCATCGATTTAAGAACAATAGTTTGGTCTTTGGCAGGAATGAATTTAAATTTTACAATGTTCGCATAGGATTTTATTGATTCCGTGAGATAAGTACATTCTGAGATTCTTTTCGTAGTGTTTGAGGAAGCCAGAGTCCCGTACTAAAACATTTCACTTATTGTTAGTTGCAGTATCTTTGTAGACAGCATGTTGCTATATAATATCGTATATGTGGGAATGGGATTGACCGCCATGTCAGCACTAACATAACATGGCACAAACACCAATACCACTACCACTATAGCTTTCCATTACCACTATGTTGATGCGATTTAGCACACACATTTAAAAGTTGTTAATAGAACCCATATGAATATTAGCGTTTCGACAGCTCAGACGCGACTGTTCATTTTCTTTTCTTCTTTGTTCTTTTATATAGGTTTTAACGTCGCATTAACTGCACCTAATTTTATCTAAGCTTTAATGCATATTTATCGTCATATTTATAGAATACATATGAACCTAAAACTCAATTAATTGAATGTCCAACATATACATCTATTAAAAGTTTTAGGTATTATATTAAATAAAATAAATAAATATAAGAGATATGCATAATTACATAGCTATTACTCATAAGTCAGAATAAATTATGTTTTGAATGATTCATATACAAATACAATGTAAAATTTGCAGAGACTGTAATATCATAAAGAATAAGAAAAAGCATAAATAGGCATTAGGAGAAAAATTTGAAATAACTTTCTGTTCGCTAATTTTAGATAAAATGTATTGTACTGGACGAAACCCACTGAATGCATTTTTTCAGCATGATATTGTAGTTGATAGCAAAGCAGTTCAGTGATCTACTACATGGCATTGACCGACTAACAGCGAATCCTTGAAATTGTATTTTTAACAAAGAAAGGAGAAGGTATTTGTGAAATCTTACTAGTAGAAATGTTAAAATAATTAAGAATATAGTATGATAGGAAAGAAGAACAATATTTTTCTTGCTATTCATTGTGCAAAATTTAATTATATTATTGAAAATTTTTGACATAATTTATGATTTGTAAATGATATTATCATACTATACGTATAACATTCTTATGTTATCTTATGTAAGAACAATAAAAGATTATTATACATTAATCACTTTGCATTAGTATGTAAGATATTACAATAATGTACAGAATAACAGAAGTATGATGTAGGATAAAATGTGTTAAAAATTAAAAATCAATGAATAATTAACTTTGATTAAGCGACAATAGTCTTAAATTCATTTGGTAACTGACCGTCATAATAATCGTGGAATTAACATCTTCCTGTTAATGAAGTAAGCCAAGATCAACTTTACGTATAGCGTATATAATATAATAAACGCAACTTTATTAGACAAATTTAATATTTATTATTAGTTTGAAGGTATTATTAATTATAATATTATATACGGAATGCTATATTTTGATTTATTAGTGCAAATGTTGCAAAAATTCTTGCATGTAGTTGACAAAAATATTGGCATTGATAACAAATGATGTCAAAAACAAGACACACAATACAAAGATATTAATTCGAATAAAAGAAGTTTTGTTTTGTTTTCAGTCATCCTTTTTTTTTAAATAAAATACCTAAGATTTCTTCTCGAATTCGGATAAAGCATCAAATTATACGTAAAAAAGGTATTATACGAGACAGGGTCTAGAATTAATAATTACTGAAATATTTTCAAATTAACCATTTAAAAAAATATGCACTATTGGCAACAGAGAATCCTCACTGGCTTTGTCTATCCACAAAATCATCTCTATCAATGCCAGTAGAATTTGAAAGTTTCGTGCGACATAATTAGTTACTAAATCATTGAATTACCAAGCTTAATGTGTACGACAGCCATCATTCTGATGTCATATTTTCAAACATATTAAAGACAGCATATTTTTTAGTAATGCTTCAGACAGAAAAGTAAAGTATGTTTGACCTGTTAACGATCTATTAATAAAGTGTGGTGCAATGATCTAGTGACCACGTTCAGATTCCACCGATGTTGGTGGTCGATTTCACGAAGCAAATGGAGATATTCTGTTGCCCAATACAACATATTTTTTAAAATGATTAATTTGAGGATATTCTCGTAATATTGGAGAATAATCTCAGTAACTAGTACTTATTAATTTTAGTCACTATCTTATATAATACCCTTTTACGTAAAATTTGATGTTTTATCTGAATTTAAGAATGGGCATCCCATTTACGAAAGTAAAACGAAGTAAAAACAAAATATTTACAATACTGCACATCGAAAATCATGCAACTTTTGTTTAAAGCATTTTTTCGTACAACATATAATTTACGAGTTATTCGAAGTCTTCATTTACGAGACTCATATTTTTCTTCTAAGTATTTAAGCTGAAACATCAGAACTTTATAAAGTCGAAAAGTAATAAATCTCTACAAAGGACATAAGTTACTTAATAAGATAATGCGCTATGTATTCTAAATGAAGCACGATATTCTTCGATACATTTTATAAACGGACTTTTATTTTCCTTTTAAATCCGTGAATTAAAACATTTGAGTTTTGTAAAATAGAAGTGAATAAGAATGTACTCTATTTCATTAAAAAATTTAATCTAATTAATAATAAAATAATCCACCACATGTTCCAGAAGGACCAGAAAACGAAAGCATTTATCTTGAAACATCTCGAAAGTGCATTCGGCTAGATCTTCACATTTTCACCATATGGAGCGAACGATAAAACAAATTCTTTTTCTTTCGACGATACCGATACGGTCAAATACTTCTCCAATAATTTACATAACCTGATTAAATGCACGCGTCGCGCGCGTAAAGCGAGCTCGTTAATCAAACACTCGACTCAAATAGCAGTTTCACGTCTACGACCGTACAGAACATGTACATAAGTTCGCTTTGTGCACTTTTCCCGGTTACCGTGCTTTATGAGCCGCTCTTTTACAAATCCAGCTTTATTTATGCTTATTACATCGTGGTTGGTGGTAAACTCGACTAGTACAATGAATTCGTTTAAACGATCAGCAGCGTTTCCCTCTCTTTCGGTTTTTACGAAACTACAGAAACAGCTTTAAATGTTCGCTATCTTCGTACTCCTTTTGTTGTGTACTAGATATTTATGTATTTTAAATGTATCTTAATTTAGTTTTAATATTTGACTCTGTTGAATATTTAAATCGGGGAATGTGAAAATAATTATAGTAATGGTTAGATTAAAAGAAAATTTGAACTACATATATAGTTTGAAATTGGACAATTAAGTTATTATATCGTAATAAAGGGTGGGACAATGACTTTGGGTGTATAGAAGTCACCTCGACTGGAGAGTTTTCTTGAGATATAAACCTTTTCTTAGAGATGTAAAGAAACTTTATTTACCAACGTTGTACGGTATAGAGAGAGAGACGTAATATAGGTTATACATATACATATAAGTGCTATGGGAGACAAATGTACATATGTAAGTGTTACATTATTTGTTAAATCAATTGCCTAGTCTTAGTACTACAAGAAAATAATCACTAGTTTACATAAAAGAACAAATAAACAAAAATAAGTGAAACGGCTAATATAATCCTAATAAAAATCATATAACAAAGATAATATCACATTCTAGTGAAAGTATACCTTCTATTAGAAAGTATTCATTCTATCAAAGTATACCTCGCCATATATAATAAAAATAATAATTAGAGCATTCTTACACAATTGAATCAATAGTATCACTCATATTAGTGAAATTTTATAAGTCACAAATTTTAAGCTGTCAATAGTAATAAATTCTCCTAAACAGAGTGAACCACCAAACGTGATCAGCTTAGATTATTTTGTTGTTATCGGATCGATAGAAACATTTTTAGGATAGGACATGGTTCAAAGAAAGCTCTAGAATCATTAGTTTTTAAGATCACATTGTTATGGATAAGCCCATAGTTTTTATACACTTATCTTTTACTGGATGTTGAAACGAATTCGCCAAAAATCATGACAAATATCTTTTTTTTATCTGAATCGAGAAAACATTAAAAAAATATCTTCCAATCAGCCCACTAACAATAATCATCAAACTTGTTCTTGTTATAAATATATACATATATGGGATGAAACACGAAACGTGATCAGCTTAGATTATTCCTTAGACTATATATATATACAAAACAAGTGAAGTTTTGGAAATAAATTTTGCAAATTTCGCATTACATGGTTATTCTTTTCTAAACATGAAATTATATAACAGATGTTTATGGCCTAATACTCGTTACATCAATTCACTAATAATAGCTAAAAAGTTATTGTGCAAGAGGTGCAAATTATAAATACCTAATGTAGGAATATAGGATAAAGGTATCACATATAATTTAAAACTGCGCAAGTACAATGATTTAATTGGAAAACATGACTAAATTGATTATTCTTAAAAAGAATTGTCTTCAAACTGAAACATTTCTTGTATAGAGATGTAAAAAAATTACCATGTCACCATCAACATAGTATTGTTTTACACCCCTGATCGGTGGAAATCTGTAGAAAGGATTGCACAAAAATTAGATAGGAAGATTTGAGAGGAAATAGAATATAATGTATAACGTAATATATGGAACTGAAGGAAACGATTGGAGTAAAACTTGTTCAGCGTTTAATAAGTATGCTATAGAAAATTGAATAAAGATAATTACATATATCATAATTAACAACCAATAAGTTTTCAATATATTTTGTTTTTATGTATACACGTATCTATGGTATAGAATACCAATACATGTCAACAATCTTTTCACAGTAATTAACTGTGTCAGTAGAATGAAATAAAATTATACTACAATAATGTATTCTATCATCAATTTCGTATATCAAAAAGGTAACCAAAATTCCAAACAAATTACTTACGTAATTCATTTAATTCAAAATTCCACAAATATTAGAATAAATTCTAAACTTTAACAACATAATCTGCTAAAAATTCCGCGAATTAAAAAGATTACTAAAACGAAGGTATTAATGTGACAATCACTAATTCCGAAGCAAATTCTATGTTTCAATTACGTAGGAATTGCTCATTCCCCGACTTAAATCAACGTGAACGTATGCAGTAATTATTTTCAGATGACATCGATAATTATTTTAAAACGGTTAATAGTCACGTTGATGGTGATTCAAATAAGTGATCGAACACGCATTACTCGGCAGCGGCTGATCGTAGAAGCCCATCGTTATTAATACTTCATCCATAGCTATGAATTGAAAAGCGGTTGAACGACAATTCGCTGCAATCGGATTAATTTGTTGGTTGCAGTGCAGCATCGAATACGAAGAATTGATAATCTTGTAATCGCATGAACTGTTAGTGATGTCGTATACGCGATATGTTAGCTATTTTTTTTCATTTCCATTTAAAGCAAAATTATCTACGCACTGGCGTTCATTCAACATAGTATGACTTAGATGTTCCGTTTAAACGAGATTTGTTGTTATCGGCTATGGTGCGACGTTAATTTTGATATTAGTGGCCACACTGCGAATATTTATGCAAATTCATATTTTCGTGAAAATAATAAAAAGAATGAAACTTAAGTAGAAATTTTGTCTGTTATAATATTTAATAATATAACGACTGCTATGTTTTGAATATTTTATACATTCTTGCATATTTTATACATTTTTTCCTATTTCAAATATCAACACACTTTTTCTTTCTTCAATTTTATATCACCGTGCTATTTTAGACAATTAAACGCCAGTGATGGACATAAATAGTAGGTTTTTTTATTTTTGTAACAAATCATTTTTATTTAGTGTATTAATAATGACTATTTAATGTTAATGAAGTTGACAATGCAAGTGCTTGTTTCAGGATCATATTTTTTTCTATGTAGCGTTGTATGAATCCTTCAATAAATGATTTATTATAATATACGATAATATAATGTAAAACCATGATTTGTATAATTTTATGTATAGTCCACTAAGGAGCTAAACTGATTACTTTTATTTTCTTTCTTTATTTTAGAAGTAAAATACATGATTTAGTTGTTTCATTTTTAAGGAACAAAACGATTAACATCCATCAGTGTAATGCGGCTTCTGTGTGATTTTCCCATATAAAACATGATAAAATGGACAAAGACCATCAGGGAAACAATTGAAATCTGTTATTTTTCCAAATTTGAGATTCATACAAGATAACGATTCAAAGTATTCAACAAAGATCTGTGAAAATAATTTGTATGAGTTACAAGAAAATAATGATTAATATCTATTAAAATAAGAATTAATATCTAATAATTATATATTATATTATATATTATATTAATCTAAACCACACTAGAAAGATTTATGATGGATTAGATCTGGATCTGACTTATGAAATTGCGAGCACCACATACGTGAACATAATACTAGAACAAATAATAACGATAACAGACGACTTGATAATACACAGTAAAAATTCTTATTTTTTATTGTTATATATCTTATCGTAGATATAAAATTGTTCAAATAACATACATTTCATAAATATAAAATAATAGTTATATATAACATTAATAATATAATATTTTTACAATCCTTAAAGTGGCATTACATATATTTCTATACATGTAATGCTGTTTTAATAATTGTAAAAATATGATATGTTATATATAAATATTATTTTATATTTATGAGATGTATTATTATTATTTGAACAATTATATATATATATAATATAGTACGAAAGTAGTACTTACAGCAAACATCAGGGTTCTAAGTAAGCATATTTGGTTCATAATAAAAAGTTAATTATAGACTGCGGGTAGTGTTTTAATAATTTTAAAAAGCTTTATATTGTATTGTATATATGTATATAATATATAACACGACCTTCTTTAAATTATTATTTTTATTATATATTATTACATATTCATGTATACTTATATACATATATATAAAGCAACAATACAAAAACGTGGAAAATCCAGATGAAAATAAAGATTTAATTTTATTATACATATATAAAGAGATCCTTATCAATATCGATTATAAGTATCGGTTAATATCGAATGCATAAAATATTTTATAATTCATGATTCCAAAAAAAAAAAATAACAATTCTTCATTTAACGATTTCCTAATATTTTTTAAAATTTATACCACCATTCATAAGACACGAGATACAATTAGCACATTTAAGCTAAACATAAGTAAATAAAAATAACATAAGTAAAATTATAATTAGAAAATGATGTTACAAAGTATCAACTATTAATGTATTATAAAAGATATCTTAATAAATATATAGATATAATATATTTCTATATATTTCTATATATTCTATATATTTATGTTGTTATAGATAGCTTAATAAAAGCTTATGTTAAAAATTAGCACGCATCTCATGATTTATGTCCGATAACGTATCTCATTTTTCATAAGTGTTCCAATACCTATAAATAAGGATATAAATTTTCTTAATTAGATTCATTCGACGTTTATTGGATGGCATTCCTAGCTCCGCGGTAGCCAGGTGAATTGTGTCATATGGAAATTCCCAGCGCGTTTCAGCACAACAATGAATAATAATATATCAGAAAGTAGAGACGAGTATTAAGCACTTACATATGTACGTGGCTTCTACGTCTGTATATAAGAAAGCTTATCTAGAATTTATGTAAAAACAGAGCACGGAAAAGAGAGAAAAGTGAACAGGATAGTCAGAATGGATGAAAGAAAAAGAGAAAACTAGAGAAAGAGAACGACTGTAAACAGCAGGAAAAGGTTTTTACGAGAGTATAAAAGAAGACGGAAAAAGGAAAAGAGGAGACGAGTCTAGAGCAGCCAAGTCAAATAGACAATTTTTTTCTTTTTCTTATTCTCTGTTTATACAAGGTTTTAATTTTATCATCGTAATTTTAATAATAATTTGACAAAAAGTTGCAGAGATTACTAGTCAGAAATAAAAAAACATAAGCTTTGCATTGAATTCTGAGAAACGTTTAATGGTACAATAACTATGATTAATAGGGTTTCTTAGATCAATATGGACAAGGACAAAACCGCGGAGAAGTAAAAGATATGCATTGATGAATACAATCACATGATAGTAAATTATTTAAATGCAGTTAGGAATTGTTGGAAATATGAACGACCGTCGTATCGCAATATGTATTAAGTAACCCAGATGACAGAATCTACAAAACATTTAAGAGTATACTAAGTCATAAAGAATTCAACAGATATTTGTAAAATTTTAACGAAGTTACATTACCTTTTTTATTAATAGGTTAATTGGTTGTTAGTAGGTTCTGAACGTTTTGTTTGTAACATTTTTTATTAACATAGGATATTATTTTAAAAGTATATGTCTAATCGTCCTACTTTTAAACATTTTTTTATTATGTATTTATGATTGTGCCAGAAGATTTTCTTTTATTATTGTTTTGTGATTTATAAAAATGCTTATATTGTACCTGTAAACTCACTATTCCTTGTTCATCTTAATCATCTAAATCAGCATAAAAGTTTAATCAATAATGACAATTTAATTTACGTGTATAAAAATCACTTGATTTCTTCATTAGGCTTTAGATAAATCTAACAACAATCTAACAATTTGTGAAATATAGTAAGGACAGTTGTAATATTGTTTAAAAATCCTATTATGTATATTTTCAAATTTCATTTTAATCGTTTAAGTGACAAGTCTATTATGATAAATTAAATAATAGATATTTCATTACAAAAATGTATTACTATCCTGCTAATGATATAAGTGCAAAAGAATATATTGAACTACTTATTGCTAGCATCTAGAAACGTCTAATAGTAAGACGTATAGAAAAATTAGATTTCTTAACCTATAGTATCATAATTGCTCTTAAACATATTGCGGTAATAGGTAATAAAACGTAAACTATACGTATTCAATAACGTCCTTGGAAATCATGACATGAATATCAAGTGATCAAGAGGTTTACTATACTACTATCAACAAGTGTGAAAAATTAATATGACAATGATTATAACTGATTATTCAACTTTTCTCTACTGTGAACAGTGTCTCTTCTTAAACACGCAGAAATGTTTTCATACATTTTAAGTAATATCACTAATAATTAATACTTTCTAAAAAAAATAATTTGAAAAAAGGAAAAAAATTATAAATAGTAAAAATAAAGTAAAACTCTCTACAATTTCAATTGATTGAAACAGAAGTCTGGACACTGATTAGCTAACATGCTGTAGCATGCAAACTTCCCGACGCTTGTCCGATGCAATCATGAGGTTTCGGTTCAAGGGTGCACCATGCAAATATACAGCGAAGAAAAAATGAAAAAGAACGAGAATGATCGAACACAGTGACTCGATGACATACGCCGAGAGCCGGAGTCTTTAAGGTGCAAGGTCGATTTGCGCTGGCAATTATAGTTGACATTGCATCGGCGTGATCAGCGGTTGAATGCGATTTCGCTCGACCGTGTATCGATCATTTCGCGTGATGTCCATTGAGACATACGCCATAATTACAATTCGAGTAAATGCCGTTTACAAAACATTTTTGCCCATATATTTTATATCGGAGAAATGTATTCTTTGGCTGTAAATTGTAGTAGTATAAGAAAGTTGAAACGTTACTATAATCAGATTAAAAATGTAAACTTTTTCACAGAAACCTTTAATTTTATCTTTTCACATTCGATGTTACGTATACGTAACATTATACTTTAAAAAGTTATTAATTGTTTAAATGATAGATGTATTTGTTTTTAATAAAATTAGTTTTTCTCATATTTTAGTGCATTATGTCTTTTTTACAAAATTACTTAAGAAACTATGTTTTAATTATATGAAACTATGTATTAATAATATTATAAAAAACAACATTTCTCTTAAACTCGTAAGAAATTTGGTTTTGGAAGAGCTAAATAAAATGCTTAGTGTTGCTAATGTTTCTTCCAAAAATGGGATGAGTAAAGGAAACGATATCAAATATGTATACCAGCTCGTTCATCTATTTACCAAATTTTACAAAATCCTAATCTGAAAATTTAAAACACTATCAAAAAATTAATGTATTCTTTGCTTATGCAAGTGTTGTAAATGCTTGTATATATTGCTGAAATAAAATTCGTGTGGCATTTGAGATATTTGATTTAAAAAATAATATTCGTATTTATGTAGGCTTTGTTAAGAATTTTAAAATCTTCATAAATGTACATAACAATATATTTTAATGGTTAGAGACACGTAGATTTTTCCATTAAAGTTTTACTTTATCGTCAGTTTGAGGGCTTCAAATAACGACATGTAATTGTCATCCATACTCTTCATAAGCTTGACCATTTAGTGTAATAGAAATCACTTATGACGTAATTCGCAATTATTACTCGTTCACCTCATACATAGATATAGATAATACACAAGACTAACAAAAACAAAAAAAAAAAAAAAATTAAAAGCGTAGAAGTGAAGTGTACAATATGGAATATTTTATGAAATAATCATTTATTTCTAATTTATCTATTTTGTAATCTCTATAAAAAGTTTATTTCCGTTAATGTGTACGCAATTTAAAAGATCTTTTGGAAAGTAGCTCGATCATAATTTTCCATTTTACTAAAAAACTTGTTACTATTAATGGACACATTGAATTTAACATTGATAACTTATACTTTATAATTTATAAGATTTCATTAGTAATATTTAATAATATTAGTTTTATGGTAAAAAGAACGACCTCTTTTTTTCTTTTTTACCGTGGACAAATCCTCATGGACACCGTCGCTGCGGCATAGCAGCAGAGTAGTGTCGGACTCTTACCGACTAAAACTCCACGATGGTCGCTCTACTCGTGTCACAGGAGTGCATCAGGGACTATCTTGCGAATTGCACCCCCGTATCCTCTTGATGGAACCAGTCCTATACTTCCCCTAACTATTGAATTTGGAGCTAGAGGGGGTCATTACCCCTAGCGCCATCCCCCCGACCAGCTGGTGCGGCGGTGGAGCGGCCCTGGGCCGTCTGACCGCCATCAGCCTCCGTCGCGTTACCCTACAAGGGTGAGATTGTTTCTCTCTCTCTCCCTCTCTGTCCGCTCCTTTACGAGCATAACCTGCTTGCAGAAGGAGCGGACAGCTTCGCATTCCTGGGGCCCGTTCAGCATCGCTTCCACGATCACCGAAGGGGTCGATCTCGCGCCAATGACGAGACGCAAGGTATAACGAGGCAGCTCCCACGCCGGATAAAGCTCCAGCGTGTGCTGCGCCGTGTCCCTGCCCTCCCCGCAGTGGTGACAGATATCTGTCGCCTCGCGTCTGATCTTATGTAGGTACTCGCCGAACACGCCGTGTCCCGTGAGCACCTGGGTCATCCTGTAGGTCAGCGGAAGACCGCGGCGGCTTCTTCATGTCTCCCAATTGGGGAGGACCGCCTCCGCGCCTCGATGTTCGCAGCCCTCATCGATCAGCTGAGACCGCCACTGGTTCCACACATCCTCCTCGGCGGTTCTCAGGTCGAACGGGGCCGCCTGCTCGGCCCAGTTCTCTCCCGGATCCAGCGGTCTCATGTGGATGCATATCCGCTTCAGAACCAAGGCGCGGAGCTCCCACGGGGGAGACGCGGTCAGAACAGCCACCGACGCGTGGGACACCGTTCGGTATCTCCTGACGATTCCGATGGCGGTCACCCTGTGCAACCTCCTTAGGAGCAGAATGCTACGATGACCCGCCATCAGATCGTCCGCCCATACCGGGGCCCTGAAAAATCACTCGGTACCGAACGACGCCCTCGTATAGTCGGCGCACCGCGACTCCCGCCCCGCCGATATTCGTCAACAGGCCGCACAATGCGTTGGCCGTCGCCGATACCCTCGGAATTGGGGAGTCGAAGTGCGGCTCGAACGTCCACTGGCTGTGGATGAGGAGACCCAGGTACTTCACCGCGATCCCACCCCGACAGTTTTCCCCGTCATGCTTATGCTCAGACCAGGCGGAGGAGTCCCTCGCCTTTTCTTATCGTAGAACCAGCTGGCCCCCGACTTCGCAGAGGAAACCCTCAGGCCCAGACCAGAGTGTCGTCTGCATAACAACACACCATAGCCGCGTTCGGATGCAGCGAGCATCGCAGTACTTCGTCGTACGTGATGATCCACAGGATCGGTCCAAACGCCGCGCTCGACGGGCCTTCTTTCCTCCCCCTCCTTGCTGGCGTACTTTACCCACCTGTCGTCGATCGTCGAGCGTCCCTTCTGGAAGCCGTACTGGATTTCGTGCCAACCCGGCACCCGCCCCGGCATGTGTCGCTCCAGACGGGCAGCGATGACTCTCTCGAGGAGAGCAGGCATATCGGCCGGTATGCCGACGGCGAGGTCGCCGGTCGGCCCTCTTTGCGGAGCAGGAGCAACCTCGCCGTTCGCCACGCTCGGGGGTAGACTCCCTCCCTCAGACATCTCGTGTAGAAGTGCCGAAGTTTGGGAGCCATGACCCCCATTGCTTCCCCCCAGATCCGGCCCGGGATCCGGCCCCAGATTTCGTCCGGGCCCGGCGCCACGTCGCGAGAGGCCATTCTTCTGGTCGTCCCCCATAGCTCTTCCTCGGCGACTTACCACCACTCTTCATTCCACTCCACCGTCCGAATTGTCTCCCACGACTGTCCCACCGCGGTGTCCTCTTAGGGGGGGATGAGCCCGATGACCTTTTTCAGCAGCGTCGGCTCCATCTCCGTCGTAGCCGGGGGCCCTTTGCGCGAAGTTTCCGCGTCACGGTCTTGTATGGCCTACCTCATGGTTCGGACTCGACTGCATCGACCAGGTCCGACCAGGCATGGTCCTTCGCGATCTTAATTTATTTCTGCAGCGAGCGCCTCAGTTCGCGGTACGCTTGGTAGCGCAAAGAGACTTCTTCCTCGTCGCGTGGCCGCCTGCGGCGGATCCTCTGATACCGTCTTCAGGTCTGGACGCATCTCGTCCTCAGCTCCGCGATGTCGGCAGTCTACCAGTACACGGCTCTGTCTCGTCTGGTGCCCAGTGTGGTTCGCGGCATGGACGCGTCGCAGATCGCCGTCATGTTTCGGCGGAGGTTCTCGGCCTCCTCCTCCACGCCTGTTTTGGTCGTCGTCGTTGAGGCATCCCAGTTCTAGGCAGCCACTATCGCGGTCGCCCGAAGTAGACCTTCGTCTCTCTCTTTGACCTTCCACGTTAGCGGTGGGCGTGCACTTCCTCCCCTCAGAGGGGTGCGACCATCACCCGCCGAAGCCGTTCCAGGTCTAGGTGTTTCTTTCACTTACATGAATATGTAGGTGGGGAAGGGGTTGAGACACTCTTCGGCCACCCTCCAGGCTGAAACCCGTCTGAACGCGTCGGGGGTGGCCCATGTGATGTCCACAACGGAGCACCCCCTCCATGTCACGTAGGTGCTGGCCGAGCCTCTATTCACCGGCCCGAGACCCACGGCCCAATCCGAGAGCGCGCGACCGCGCGCGCTGGTCCTGCGGTTTCCCCATTTCGTGAAATGAGCGTTAAAGTCTCCCAGGACGAGCATCTGCCGGGGAAGGTGCCGCCTAACGCAGTCGCCAACCCCGTCCAGGAAGTCGTCAAACGCTGCCCATCCGCTGTTGGGCGACACATACACGCCCACCACCAGCATTCCTGCCCACTCGACCGCGACGTATACGTTGCCACGCTCCAGGGGGACCCCGTTGGCTAGTGCCCCCGGCGCTGATGTCAAGGTGATAGCGACCATCTCGTCCGTATCTCTGGTCCAGTCCGGAGCTTCCAGAACCCTGTACGGTTCGGCCACCACCGCTAGGGCGACCGCGCTCTCCCGGATGGTCTGGAAGAGCAGGTCTTGCGCCCGTCTTGACCGTCCCAGGTTGGTTTGGGGGATGCGTGTCCTAAGGTCATGGCTTTCATGGCTTTCTCCGAGCCAGCCTCTTTACTCGCGGGCTTAGGGTCAGAGGAGCCTTGCGGCGGCGAGCCTTCCTTTTGGCCACTTGCGACCGCGGGTTCGCGGGTGGTTCTTCTTTTGTCCTTCCTTGGAGGAGCGCAGGCCCGTTCTCCCATCCTGTATGCCGACGGTGCCCCGAGCGCCTCGAAGAACGGACATTTCGGGTTTACGGCGGTGCATCCCTTGGCTCGGTGTCCCGAACCGCCACACCTGCAGCATAGGTGCCCCCTGTCCTCCTTTGAGGTGCACGTTCTCCTCACGTGTCCGATCTCCAGGCACCTATAGCACTACAGAGGTCTTCACGCGATTGCCTCGACCTTCGCTATCGACCATCCTATCGGGATTCTGCCAGCCTGGTCCAGTTTCCTCACCGCCCCGGCCGGGCCTCGCATCTGAACGGATCCAAGACCATTTCGAGCGGAGCGGACATCTCCGTGTTGGACGTCCTCTGCCTTGCAGCCATCCTCCTTCGCTAAGGTATTCCTTATCTCTTCCTTGGTGGCCGAAATATCTATTCCGACCACCCTTGCTTTCGCGGCTCGGAAGAGTGTCGCTAACCTTGCTCAAATCCAGGTCTCGCGTCAGATGTGCTGCGAGCGCGGCCTTTTCCCTCTTCTGGTCTTCGGAGACCTCCAGCACGACGCCTCCGGTTATGGCTTTGCGCATCCTCAACACCTTGATGCCGGCAGAGGGATGTTGTTTCTGGCCGCGGCCAACACCTCCCCGTAGGTCCCGATCCTTCCTTCGTCGTCCATCTCCCCTTTTCCCCGCTGTCTCTGTTCTTCACTCTGGGGCTATCCTCGGATTCTTCGACCCTGACTCTGGAGTTGCCTTCGCTGTTTTCCGACCGACGCCTTCTTCTACTTCCTCCCTTCAACGGTCTGCCATTCCGTGGCAGCCGCTTATCCTCCCTTGGTTGCTGGAGTGTTTGGAGCCCCAGTGTCCACCCTTATGTTGGTTTGCTCTGAGACGACCTCCGTTTCCTTCTTCTCTCGTATCGAAGGTATTCCTTTATCAGTCAGGGCAACGAGATGATCAGCTCCTCGATCTTGCGCTCGAGCGCGGCGAATCGCGACTCGCCGCAATTCTCCGTCGAGCAGCACGGGGCCTTCTCCTTTCGGAATGCCACACGAACTCCGCCTCAAATGATGCCATGCGTGCTTCCATTATCGCAGAGACGCCCGGGGCGGGATCCCTCCTTGCCATCTCTGTTGCGTTAGCGGCGAAGAATTTCGCGCATTCCTTCAGCGACTTCACGGATGTGCCCTTGAGGTTACCACATGTATCGGCAATCTTAGCCATCTCGCAGCTCGCTAGATCTGTTCTGCATCCAATTCCACCGTAGCGATTGTTTCTTGCTCTTCGGCCAGTTCCGGGTGGGACTCAGTATATCCACCAGCCTTCCTCTTCTTTGCGCGTGGCGCTTGAGCGACGGGGGACCCTTCGTCCTCCGACGAGCGGAAGAACCACCCCCTTGGGAGGGGACGCCCTCCTCCTATTTCCGGTGTCGGTTTGTGTAGGCCCCGGAGCCAGCTCCGCTTTGCCCCTTCCTCTCATGACTTCTTTCGTCGTTTCCTCCTCGTTTGTAGATTTATTTTTGTGTTTATTACTTTTCATCTGGGTCATTCGGTACCCATCCACAGAGGTTTCCGGGTGCCTCCAATTCCTGGCGGAAAGGATGTCGCTCCCGGCAGAGCCGCTTACCGGGGGAAGGCTGATACCGCCGGGGGGTCGCCAGGTACCCCGAGGTTGGCCGCTAATGACTGATGTACCCATCAGCCACTTCGCAGTGCCCTCGACTGCGAGGTATCCCATCGTCGCTCACCGCTGCTTAGGGTTAGGGATTTTTTACAGAGGTTGTCATCCTCGCGATCCAGCCAATGAAGGCAAGACCCCCGGCCCATTGAGACATCAATGGGGCATGGCATTTGGGCTCGAGTTCCTCGGGGTCCTATACCCGTACTGCGACTCGCCAGCGAGTCCACAGCCCCTGAGTGTAAAAAAAAAAAGAGAAAAGAAAGAAGGACCTAATTATTGATTAAGTGGTAGTATAATTATAAAGGTAGTTACCTTTTCAATTTAATTGTAAAGATAACTATATTAATACTCTAATCTTAAAATTTAATCGTAAAAATAATTAACACAGTATTAACATTCTTAGCGTGTACTTATTCAAATTGTATATTCTAAATTAATCATGATATTATCTCAGCTCATTGTTTTTCTCTTCATCTCATCTAATATAGTAGCATTCTAACTTAGAATTTGAATGCATAAACCAATTCACTACTGTTATAATTATTCTTCAAAATAATAGATTTTAGCTTTTTGGTATCATAATTGGCATACAAAATTATTTTTGAATTCTTAAATATTTCACTGATCTAGAATAAAGACAATATTATGTATCTCTTTGTAATTTTTTATTACTATTGTTAAACAACCTTAACATTTTCGTGTTACAACGTTATATTGCGTTATAAGTTATAATACGTTATTGTAGATTTTTACTTTTATAGTATGTACTCTACAAAAATATATTCAATGTTCTTAGATCAAAGAAAGGAAACCTTGAAATAAGCATATGTTGTGCTTTATCAGTTGTTAACATTTTATTAAACACCCATTATATTGATACGAAGATTGAAACTTTTTCTTGGAAGTGATTTTAACAAACGAGTTTAAATATAGGGCTTTGAAATTCATAACGGTGCTCTAACACTAGATGTTTATCATAAAACGGTTGAACTAAAATGCAGAATAAAATCTTGTGTATATCCCTTCCTCCGGCACAAATATCTACTAAATTTACTAATATTACTACATACATAATTACTACCTTAAATAGTACTTATATATAGAGTAGTTCACATTAACATTGTGACATTTTTTAAGACACAATAACTCTTTTAACATTGGGCCAATCATATCTTGAGTCTTTTATATAAGTTATACGATTTAGTGTATTAGATGATGCGTAAACAAACATTTTGAAAAATTGCAACTAGTCGGAATCGTGAAGAAAATAGTGGAGATCGCTTTTTACGATTTATTAATTTGAGCCTATGAAGAAAATTGATACAATATGTTTTGTAGATTTATGTCACTTATGTATATGCTAAAAATTTTGTCGAAGTCAGTTAAAAAAACTGGTTAAAAGAATTGTGAAAATCACAGTTATTCGCGACTTTTAACTTATAACTATAATAAACCTAAAGATTCATAACGTAGTTCAAATTAATAATCTTTTCATAAACAAAAGTTATAATTTTGCTATTTACGAGTAGAAATTTTAGCTAAGCAACAATCTGAAATAGAAAAGTTAGGGAGGAAGGAAGTCGACGGTCTAGATAGTTTAATTCGTAGTGTGAAGATCTATCAAGTAAAAGTTCTGGATTCAAATCTTAGTCAAGAAATGCCGCGAGTTCATGTCTTTCCTTGGTACTCCAAATTTTAATTAGAACACGGAATGCTTGAAATCCTATTTCACTCAATAACGAACGGCGTATCATGAATTTAGAGGAATGCCAAGTGAAAAGGAATGGACGTGAATTATGGAACTAAGGGATAATTTTAAAGTTATCTGATCTTACCTTTGTATTTCGTCAAAAGGGGTCGGAAACAAAAAATGCTTAGTATCATTTGGAAATAATCATTAGTTCTAATAGTACTTGTTAGAAATATACGAAATTTATAATCATTTTAATTAATTTTATATAAACTAAAAATCATAAGGACTAATAATATAGAAATTAAAATAATTGAAAGGATATCTAAATGTACCACTCCCATTTCAATGAATATGAAATAGTTCTTAAAAGAATATTTGGCACTATTTTTATTTAATTCTATAGGATGAAAACTACTTTCAGGATTGAAAAATAGATTACATTTTTCAGAATATCTAAACATATTTATTTGAAACTATGTCTCCAATCTGAATTATATTGAAATCATTTTTTTTTTTTGTTTGGAATAAGTTACGAACTAAGAAATGCAAAGATATGTTTTCTGTTATAATTGTATATTGTTGAATAGAGAATGAAATTACATAAAATATGTGGAATTATTTAGTAATTTTTCTTGCTATATATTAATCCATTTCTCCATATAAACTATATGTATATATTATAATTGTATAGGTGAATTAAAGTGAAGTATAAGTGTTATTAGAATAATTTTTGTTATATTAGAAATATCACTTCCGTTTGTTTCCTGAAATGTAACCATGTTTACAAACTACAAATGGTGCGGTCCAAGCAATATTTTCCAACTTTGTATTGAAAAATAAATTTACTAACAAGGCGTGTACAAATATCAAAACACAAAAAATTTTATTAAAATTTGTATTTTATATTATTCGTCAAATTCCTTACTTCTTACAATATTAAAAGAAATGTTTAAACATAATAACCAAATTACATGAAAATTACATCAAATACTTTGATTTAATTTAACATATATTATTTTACAAACACTAAAATAAATGAATTAATTTGTAATCAATAAAAACTACAAACTTAAACAAAAGTCATGTAAATATTAAACAAAAGATTAAAAAGGATTAATAAAAAGCAATTGTAGAACTTTTCTTAGTTAATTTTTCTTACTGTAATCAATATTACTCTATTATTAATATACATATATACTGTATGTATAAGTATATTATTAATGCCTTCTATTACATTAGGCACCAATGAAAATGAACAAATTTACCTGTTGAAGTTTGTCAATAATTATCAGGGATTTCAGGTACCTAATATGTCATTTACGTCAAATATACTCTTCCAAGAAAAAACATACATTAGTAACGTTTACGAAGCGCTAATATTTTCTCAACTACATATATGGATCATAATAACAAGAGTGAAATTTATAGATTTGCCGTGTATGATGAAATTGCATCATCAAAAGCAACCTTGTAGGCAAGTACCTATCGGTAAAATTCACGAGGTGGTCGGATAGTATGTATGTGCTAAAATTTAATTAGATTGCAAATTCGAGATGATTATATAAGAATATGAAATATTATATGAAAATAAAGGGATATATGTATAATATGGATATTTTTCTTTTTAAAAATGACAATAGAATGCTAAACATTTTATATATATACATTTAGAGTATCATGAAATTAGCTCCGTTTTGGAAGAAATCTGTAAAGAAAAAAAAAAAAGAAACTTGAAGATAATTTGACGGCTGGCATTTCAAATATCAAATATATTTTATGAATTGTCAATAAATATATTATAAATAAAATGTGGATATTTACTTATAAATATACTTGTCAACTAATAATAAATGTCTCAAAATTCGCTTAGACCCGTAGATTCTTGTACCTTTAAAATAATTTTAAGAATATTGTAGACCAATTTAACACTTCTACTACTTCTATTTATTTTTCATTAGAAGTGTAATTATTATTTGCATTTTAATAAGGAATTTCATTATCCTATACATATTGCACATAGGTAGATAACAAGTTAGTGATAATGTACATTATTCAATTATTAATTAGTTAAATGATAAACGTATTGTTTTCAATAGAATAGCTCTAATCTGAAAAAATTTTTTTGAAAAAATGCAAGAAAAGATATGTTTCCATTTTTAATAATTAATAAAAGGAAGACATCTCTCGCAATCTAAATATTTACATAATCTTAGATGCTAAAGGAACTAAATTGTAGTAAAATTTAACCAAAGCTGTTAATTTTAACTAAAAAATTGTCAATTTCATTCAATATTAACAGAAAATTGTATTATGTTATGCAGCGGAAAATTAATAAAAATCATTACTTTTATTCAAACAGAGCTCAAAATTAAAGATATTCCATTCTACTGTGACATGCAAAATTAATTAATCATTTAAATTCCTACAAATATCATTGTATTAAATACAATCTATCTTCAAACATACTAATATTGATTAGTATCGTTTCCTATCAGGAACATTCAGAATTCTCCTTCGGTATTAATTGATCGATGAACATGTATCAGGTACACGGAAGGACAAGAGTTACATGCACCGATTTGGCGTGCAGACTGGCACATCAAAGTAAACTCATAACTGCTAATTCCACACCAATTTATCCTTTCCGAATGACTGCAACTGTAATTACAATTTCTCAACACCGCATGAGTCGAGTGAAATCACAAATCAGATTCTCTAGAAGGTGCTACTTACCGTTACAGGATTACCATTTCAATAATCAGGCTCAATGTGTGTATAAATCAGATATATGTATGTACATAGAATGTGTACGTCCGAGAGACTTTTCTCATTTGAGTAATTTGTCTATTCGATCGTAAATATAACATGAATTGACACGAATGAGTCGATTTATCATAACGAGAAAATTGATTAGAATACAATAATAAAATAGACAATATTAATACTCATATGACCATATAACAAATAGAATATTATATTAATTGAAATTTATCCATTTTGAACGTAGAAAATAAAGAACACTTTCCGAATATTTAGCGAGTAAGTGACCTTGGAAACTAAGCATATTAGAAACTAATAAATTCGTCACGGAATGGATTACTCACGGAGTTTCTTAATAAAACGAACGAAAATATGAATTTTTCTCATTTTCTAAATTAGATAATTAATATGGGTTAATTATATGACATGCAACAATTTTTTGGATTAAGTTTGGGTTAATTTTGGCATAAATTTGTTATTATTTGGGTAACTCATATCAAATTGAATAACATTTGCCTGAATCACACCTCTTATTCAGAATAAGAAGAAATTTCGTAGTCTCATTAGTCATCAATCACTCATATCTATTGATCTACGATTTATATTTTTATGACAGAAACTTATTGTTAGATAGAATTGAAATAGAAGAGAATTGATCTCTAAAAAGACCTACTCACGAATATGCAAATATTATACATAAATAACGATATGAGTTGGATAGGTCGTGATAGGTGCGGAAGAAACATTTGAGTATATTTAACAATATATCTTTATTAATATATACTTTTATGTACACTTTCGTAACACTCGCGATTGCTATTATCGGTTCGCGATTTGCGATTACAAGTTCGACTTCGGTTGAAGCGTTTCGATGCACGATACAAGTTCGGATGATGATTGCTAAGATATCGAGAAACTCGGATTGACTATCGACTCTAATTGACGTCTACGGACTTGGTCTAACGGCTGTTGTGTAACGGCCATGTATGAAAACTCAAGGCTGACTTTCCGTCACGATGATACTACGGAGGAAAACTATGATAGGGTGTGTCTAAAGATACGGGATCATCGGATTCGTCAAGGAAAGCCTTCGTTTGGAAAGTGAGGGAAATGGACGTTGCTGCTAATTGGCTAATTTCTATGTTGATGGGTAGAAACGGATGCTAGCCGCCCTTGAGAAAAAGTTGCTAGGGGGAAGCGTCGTTCCTGAGAAAGGCAAATTTCCCGTATCTTCCCGTAGTTAGGACAAAGGCTGTTTGTCCCTTTGAAGAACTTTAGTTAACTAAATCCTAAGATTTATAGGGGGTCCTCAGGCTAGCTGAACATGTACTGTGGAGATGCATCGATATCTGGAAATCATCCGACCCGAAGTGTAGGGTCCGCGCGTGGCGAGCCACGGGACAGAAACCGTTGGAATGTTTACTGTCGAATGTCGCTACAACTATTTCTTTTAAGGGGAGCTATACAATTACTCCATACCTTTGTTAGACAAAACACTTATCCCGTGACCGCGGGCACGTTCGGCGACTGGTTGTCGCCTCGAGCCCAGCTCATTATACAAATCTTGAAAAATATATTCGAATTGAATTGCTGACAATTATTTAATATATATATATATATATCGTGCGACAGCAACCATTAACTATTGCGGTTTTGAATATACGAAATTTTAAAAATAAATTCTGTCGACAATCAATTAAATTAGAATAAACTCTTACAAACTATTGTGACTCTGAATATTCGAAATTTTAAAGATAAATTCTCTCAATAACAGATCAAATAAAAATAAATTATTGTAATCGTTTCGACTCTGAATACACGAAAGTGTAAAGACAAATTTTGTTAGTAACAAATCGAATTAAAATAAACTTTTGATGTAGAAAATACTTATCTAGTAATATAATAAGATCAAAGCGAATAGAAATTTGTGAAATAATTATACATATATATACATATAACGACCATTATAATCTAGTATACTTGAATAAAATCATCATTTATCGATATTCAAACTTAAATAAATCTGGTATATCAAAAATCGAATATTTATTCCCACCAACTTTAATCCTCTCCCGTGCCAGTATTCCTGCACATAGCAAGTTAGCCGAAACGTGGAATTTATCTGCCAGTTGCATTAAACGCTAGTTAACGCTACCCACGAGTATTTAATTTATCGACAGAATTATTAAGTAAATAGGACTGTTTGGGATCTTCGAAAAGGTGAGTAATAATAAAATATCTAATTGAAACAGTCCTCAGACTGTTTCTGGTGGCAGCAACTACCGTATCGATCGGAATTTTCAAATATAGATTTTCAAATATAGATTAGATTTCGAATAGCGTTTTTACATTTCCATTTACTTAACGACAATATATAAATACATCCTCGAGAACGAAACATTAGTATTACGTTATATAGTATAACGTTATACAGTATTACCCTATGTATTTTCGACTATTCGCGGGGAGACGCGTTCGCGAGATATCACGCCAACGGGAGTCGTAAATTCCCGCTACGATTATATTAACCGACACCACGAGTTGATCGATCCCCTGATTTCCGTTAAGATAATAGGGGTGATTGTTTTGATATAACACCGTGTTAACAGGTTATAAAATATATATATATTTCCAACAACTTTATATACAATGTAAGATACTTTATATATAATGTAAGATGATTGACGGATGCGAACCGAGGAAGAGAATTGGACTGTTGTAGAGCTTGAGAGAGATTTGTTGACTATTCTAAGGATGTAGAATGAGTGAAGTTCAGTGACGATGCCGTGGCGGAGGAAAGCTAGTGATGGGTGTGCCTCGCGCACGAGATGAACTGATTTGTTAAGGATCCTTTTGCTAGGAAAGGGAGGGTAATAGACATTGCTTCGGATTGGTTAATAAGAAGATTGGTGGATTAAAAAGGGTCCTAACCGCCCCCGAGAGAAAGTTGCGAACAGAAGACACGGAACGTGAGGAAAACCAACCTTCCCGCATCCACCTGCAGTGGACAATATATGTAGAGAACAAAGACGCTTGTTTGGTCAGAAGGACCTTAACTATGAAAATGACAAGATTTATGTTGGGTCTCTGAGGCTATTGAGGATATGCAGTGAGGATGCGTAGACATTTGGCTGCCATTTTGCCCGTGGTGTATGGCCTGAGTTAGGAATATAATCTAGTATCTATATAAATATATTTACTTAGAAAACGCGTGGAATAGTCGATTCCGCTCGCACGAGTTGGCTATTCTACAAAGAATACTGGAATATATTAGGCGTCGCAGCCGTGAAATCATTGAAGCTCGCTAACCTGTGACACAGCAAACAGGACGGCATAATTTATGACACCCTCAAGTGTCTTCGCTATTGTGAAAACGATCATACCCAAATCCACGTTATTCCATACTACTTGACAGTGAACCGTTACGCTTTGACCTGAGATTTGCACATGGCCCAACATTACATTGTCCCCATTACGTCGGGCAATCAGGATACTCTCCTTGCCCCTCAACTCCTGCAAATGCAGCATATAAAAACTGCAAGCATTCGACCACGAGACTAGTCTTGTGTACAGCCTTGGCTGTGATTTGAACAACTATTTTAACTTTGCTACTTCATTGTAATATTATACTTAATCATTTTGTGAATAAAAGCCTACAAAAATATAAAAGCAGCCAAGTTAAGCTATTGCTCAACTACTCTCTTTTTTATAATTAATTTTACGTGACACTATCCTCTCCCTAGACCCAGAAATAGCAAAATCTAGGCGATCGCTAGAGAGTTCGAAATCTTGTTTTCTTACACTTTGGTGTTTCAGATTTATATTTATAACTGTGTATATGTGTTTAAACTGCTAAAGGTTTTTGAAAAATAATTAAGGTATTGAAATGGTAAACGACATAATTTTTTTATCACATTTACAATATGTGTAGATGTATATTTGGTAAATTCATCTAGTAAAGGTATAAGTGCCAAGAAATTGAAAATTGATGTTTTTTATAAGAAAGAATTTAATTTCACGCGAGAAATCTTATTAATTTCTCAAAGGTAATGTTAAGTGCCAGAATCTTTAAGGGATGATATATTAAATATTATAAAATATTACTATACATGCCAGAATAATTTATTTTAGGTTTGGAGGATATCGTAAGACCAGAAATCCACTGTGATTAAGCCAAACCAAGCTAAGCCAGTATAAGCTGTGTTACGCTAAATTGTCACAGTTCTTAACACAAATCCTTTACTACATCACTATACTTAACCACTACATATCTGTTTCAAAAAAGATATTTCACAATATCCAACTGATCGGGAGGTGTGTTCTTTTTTGGTTTGTAAGAGCAGGCAAAAACTGCCTCATCCTTAAGAAAGGACCCTGAGGGTCTGATGCTTGATACGCACGGACCGCCGGAGTCATTAGAATCGCCGCAAATGGCCCATTGCTATAGAAACAACAAATTGATCTGAAGCTTTTTAACTTATGAATCATGAATCATAATTATATAAATTATTTAGTATTTACAATTAAAATCTGCTACCTGTTACTTATTTGTATATGTATTAAATTTGCTTCTTTGTAGATTAAAATGTTTAGTGACTAAATATAAAATATTTTTCAGATGCTTGAATAATAGTCAAAAAACAAAAGATGTTTTAGATATGTTGAAAGACATAAATAAAATCATTAAATTTTACATTTCTATCAAGTAGTAATAACCAAATACGTGTACATTTTCATCATTATGATATTATTTATCAATATGATATGTTAGTTGCGTATTTATTGTTTATGCTTTTCTTTTATTCGTCATTCGAATAAATTTTGTTTGCAATCATAACAAGTTTATAAACTGACAATTAACAAGCAGAAACAGTAGTATGATGAACAGCCGATAGTGACATAAACTAGGTGTGCAGAGGAGAAAAGGCCCCTTGATGGACCTTTGTCAGGTCTCTGAAAAATTGCTCATATCAATTCCGTGCTAACCTCAGCTAACTGAGTCTTCAAAAGACGAACTTGGCTTCAGTAGAAACCGTCCCATCTATTTCTACAGAATCAATTTTTCAAATAGTTGGACCAGTTTAGCTTACCAATGGAAACGGTTCCATTTAAATACATTGAAACAAATGCCCTTGAATTGGCTTAGCCTGTCAGTAAATCTCTAGCAAGATAAAGCGTTATTCAGAAAGTATCTACTTGAATTCCAGTGACCAAAAGTCAAACAATTTGATTAATCAGGATGAGCGTAGAAATTTGAAAGGATACTTCAAGTTATACTAATACAGTGATTTCAAATTGCTTGAATTCAGGTAATTTTGACTAACGTAAACTGTAAACTGAATCTAGTGCTTAGTTCTAAAGGATATTGTCTTTTTAACCTGCGGATCTGATCCGACGTGTCAAGTAGTTGAGTAACTAGGGGGTTTCGATGGTCGTTAACTCTAATGATATATCTATTACTACATTTTGCTATTTCTTCTTTGACTGTTGGTATCTTGAGATCGCGATGTATTCTTTCGTTGGTAACATACCAGGGTGCATCTATTAGGGATTTTAGAGTTTTCAATTAGAAGCGTTGAAGTATTTTAATGTTGGAATTACTTGCTGTTCCCCATAGTTGGATTCCGTAGGTCCAGACAGGTTTTATTATAGTCTTATAGAGTGTAATTTTATTCTGCGTGTTTAAGTTGGAACGTCGGCCAATGAACCAGTAGAATTTTTTAAGTTTAGCCTTGAGTTGTTTTGTTTCCATGTGTTGTTTCCATGTCATTCTCCTGTCCAGAGTCATGCCCAGACATCTGACTGAATCCTTGTTAGGAATTGTATATTATTAATGGTCACCTGAGGGCAGGTTTGTTTTCACAGCGTGAAGGTTACTTGTGTGAATTTATTTTCATTAATTTTGAAGCCCCATTTGTGGAACCACTTTTCCATAGAGTCAAGACCTCGCTGGAGAGTGGAGGATGCGATTATCGGGTCTGCGTGGGATGCTAGTAAGGCTGTGTCATCAGCAAATGTCGCTGTGGTTATCTCTGTTAAAATTGGTAAGTCGGCAGTGTAGATGGAGAACAGCAGGGGTCCAAGGACACTGCCTTGGGGTATGCCAGCTTCTATTGGAAATGTTACGGTTGTGGCGTCTAAGTATTTAACTATGAATTATCTATTGCTTAGGTAAGATTTTAAGATGGAATAATAGGTGTGTAGTAGGATTTTCTTTAGTACGAACAAAAGTCCTTCATGCCACACTTTGTCCAATGCCTGCTGAGTGTCTAGAAATACCGTAGAGCAATATTTTTTCTTTTCTAAGTTTTGGCTGATGTTGTGTGTTATACGATGAATGTGTTCTATGGCAGAATGTTGCTTCCGAAAACTGAATTGGTGAGCAGACAGTGTTTTCAAATCCTCTAAGAGCGCCAGGAGTCGATTCGTTAGCATCTTCTCGAATAGTTTTGACAATGTAGGTAGAAGATTAATTGGGCGATAGGAGCTGGTTTTGTGTATTGGTTTTCCGGGTTTAGGGATGAGAGTAATTAGTGATATTTTCCAGGACTTAGGATAGTATTCGAGGCGAAGAATTACATTAAAAATTGATGTAATGAGTGCAATCCCTTTTATGGGAAGTTCCTTGATTGCTTTATTGCTTATTTGATCATGCCCCGATGCTTTCTTGGGATTTAGGCGACTGATTAATTCTGTAATTTCTAGAGAGGTGAAAAGTTCGATAGGAGTAGACATCTGGAAGGCATGGGGTTCAAATAAGTTAGATAGGTTATTAGCAAAGAGGTTGGCTTTTTCTATAGGGCTACGCGCCCATCCACCTTGCGGATAGCAAATTGGAGGAATTATTTGCGGAGGACGAATGAGTTTCCTGGAAGCCTTCCATTGTGAGTAGTTGGAGTCAGCTGTGCGAAACAGGTTGGCAAGATATTTTTGGAAACAGTCATTTTTATAATTTTTAATGATTTTAGTTAGTTTTCTTGTTGCATTATTTAGCTTACGCTTGTCGTCAGGTGTTCTATGACTCTGCCATACTCTTCTAAGTCTACGTTTTTCTGCGATTTTTTTTATTATGTGATGGGGGTATTCATATTTATTGACAAAACTCTCAGTAGATGTGGAAGAACGGATAACATTTATTATGCTGGGGTTTATTATATATCGTGGCTGCTTCTATATCTTCATTTGTTTTTAGGGAAATTAAGGTTGATGTTGAATGATTAAAGACTTCTCTAAAGAGCTGCCAGTTGGTGAGTTGGTTATGAATAAAGCAGTTGGGTAGATTTTCGATAATTGTTGAGTTACTTGTTGCAATAACGGTGGAGTGATCTGATGAGAGTTCCGCCGAGGAGTTGATTTGGACATATCTTGGCAAGATATTTTTAGTTATAAAGAAATCTAATAGATCAGGTATTTTATTAGTGTCAGTGAGCCAGTATGTGGGTTCATATGTGGTGAGGTAGTTGAGTCTGTTGGTGTTTATGCTATTCAAGAGATGTTTGCCTCTTACAGTGATAAGTCTACTGCCCCATTAGGTATGTTTGGCATTGTAGTCTCCTCCAGCTATGAATCTATCTTTTAAATACATGAAATAAAGTACATATCCCCATGCATTCTAGTGCCTCGTTTACACTGACAGACATTGTTCGCCGATAGCCGCCAAAAGATGCATGTAGACTGTCTGCAGGCAATGTCGTTTGTCCATTAGGAGTGTGCGGAGTACCCTGGTATACCGCAGTGTCGATGAGTTGAGGATGTGTTGGAGATGAACACACAGATTGTTGAAGTCTATCTTTGTAGAAATATTACCATCATCAAACGGACGGCCCCTCTAAAATAGGAAGAAAAGTACTTTCAACTTTTTAAATCCTGATATTTAAGTAATAAATAGATACATTCACTTTTGCAGTCGGTTATCTAAATATAAATAATTAATATTATGGTGACGACAAAGTTTTCTGCTCTAAAATACTACACGTATGTACGGCTGTTAATATGTAGCAGAAACCCAGAATGTAATGATTTTATCTGTTTTTCAACTCTTACAAAAAAATTTTTCTTCAATTTTCATCTCTTTCCAATTAATAGTTTATCGACATAAATATATAGGTTAATGACTTTTTATAAAAAATGTCGTGACATATTGACTAATATATTAAAAAATGTATAGTTCGATTAAGAAAAAGGAAGTTGCCCTTTGTGCGATTTCCGAATAATCTTTTACACCATATCCACCGAGAGATGGTACCTTGCAGTAACTTCCACAACATGTTTAAATTTTTTACTTTCGGCTTTCCTTGCTTCAATAGCAAATACCGTGCCATAAATCTTACCATCACACAGCGGGATCGTTGCATCCCAAACGGGGTAAAAAGCATTCCATTTGCTCACAGACGTCGTCTTCTGTTTTCCATTCCAATGAAAAAGCAAATTACTTGTCCACGGGCGCGTATTTTTCGAGGATTTCCCCGAACGATGCATATCTGCTGACAATTGTCTGTCAGTGTGGACGTGGCTTTTATCCATGAACTGTGTTTACACTTGAATTTTGTTTACGTTGTCTGCGGGTTTTCCATGAAAAACAGATGCCTATTGGCTACAACACCTGTCTGCAGACAATTGTTTGTCAGTTTGGACCTAGATTAAAAACCTACTATGTTTGGTAACTTGACACCGCATATTGTAGCAATGCACCGTATAAATCGTATTTAGTCCGGAATGCTGTATTGTACTCCTAGAATTATCATTATTTTGTGATTTCCATGAATTTAAAAATTAAATTTTGTGATGAAACTATAAAAACGTTAACTATTTTCCAATGTCGGTGATTTTTGAATATATTGTAAAACTCAACATTTCGAATCTTTTGTATATAGATACGTAACAGGTGAATTCGCTTGGTTTTCAAGATATTCACAAAAAATTGCCAGTACAATTACAATGTTTTATGCCTATAGATATGTGTTTGTGACAGCGTATGCATCAATGTTAGTTGCCGGTTGCCGGCCGCTTTATCTTCTGTTTATAAACTAGGGTCGGGCGAGTTTAAAGGCTTTGTGTACAACGTTCACATGCAAGACTGCAAGAGTCTACATTATATAAAAGTTATTCAAAATATCGATTTCTACAACATATCCAAAAATCGTCGAAATCAGAGGATAGTTAATTTTTCTACTGTTTCACTAATTTTGGGAAAACATTTTCAAAATATTATACTTTAAGAAAATACAGTAAAAAGATCAATTTTTTGATCCCTCCAAATCGGAGTAGCCCCTTAAGAAAATAGAAAGTGAAACTTTGAAGTTTATAATTCATAAAATCAAATAATTTATGAATGTTTACAACAATAAATGAATTAGATTGAATTGAAAATTATATAGCAAAATATTAAAACTTAACGCGGCATGAAAGGGACGAGTGAGAAAGTGTGCGCGAATACGGATGAGAAGTACAAAATGTGTAGGAAGTGATACGTGAGAATGCAAAATATACAAGCAGGTGTGCATGGTAATAGAGAGGTCGATGAGTTCAACTCATGGTAAGTTCAACTCGTGGAGATGAAGAATACGACAAATTCAAGTTTCAGTTTGGGTTCTGAGTTTCCTTATTTTATTAACAAAATAAGATTCCAAAAATATAACATATATGTACATAAATGTTACATTTTTGGAATTTTACTTTGTTAATAAATATATATATATATATGTTGAAATTATCCATGTTGAATCGACGCACGTCATGGTTAATTAATGGAATGAATGAATTTTGCTACCTTATCCCAGAAACTGAATCAATTAAAAAAAAGACGTGCAATTAGTGATAAAAGATAAACTAAGTGATTTTGTCGATAATTTTTATATTAAATTAAATCAATATTTGTAAAAATCTACATAACTAACAAAACTACTAGAAATCTTCAATTCCCATACTTTTATTCCTTACGATTTTAGTTCTTTGACTTAGGATATTATAATAAAAAATTTAATTTCTTTACTTCTTGATATTTTTCATCTTTTCCTGCTATGCCGATGTTCTAGTATAATATTCTATTCGGTCAATGAACTCAAGACATTCTTTTAATCGCAAATCACAGGTATTACGCGTTGTGAATTCTCCTTCTTCCTGTCTAGATCGCCATTAACAGGATATTTGATACACGCCCACACAGACAACTGGAGGATCGTCTTCATGCTTCATTACGGAGCCATGATATAACCCTGTACGGTTTCGATCGTAATCGAGATAATCGGTATGGAGTATAATCGGTATGGTCGTGAAAAAGTGACGCGAGCAAATATTATATTATCAATGCTAAGAGCGTTGAACTTTAACATGTTCAAGCCAACGCGCCTTTCTTATACGCGCTTTCTCCAGTAATATTTGCATTTTATTCCAGTTTTCATTAAATTATATTTTTATAAATTAAAATTGGAAACATAAATAGCACGAATATAGTCGTCCAGCCGTCCAGTCGTTCGAATTTTCTTACAGTTCCTAAAAAGGAATCATATTTATAGTAATCATTTGCCAATACGGTTTAACTAAGGTACATACAATTCTATGTACATAACATAATATTTTTACACGATTTTGATTTGACACGGTTTGAAAAAATCTAATTTTTTCTTATACGATTTGATATAGAACTTTTTCCTACACGTGTTACCATCGCTCGGCTTTAGTTTACGAGATATTAGCAAAAAACCTCTGTTAAATGTAGGTTAAGATTACCGTACCTTTCGACGTATGGAGTCATCCTCCATCTTAACATGTGAATTATTTGACCACTTAATTACTGCATTAAGTAATTAACTAGGTTTGAGTTTAATGTACCGAGTTCAGTTTAGGTTAGGCTTACACTCTCAATCTGGCCTTACAGCCTTACGGCACGCGGCCAGATTGAAAATGTAAGCCTAACCGAAACTAAAGCTGATCTAAACCTAACCTAAACCTAATTCAATTTAAAACGAATCTATTCCAAACACAAGAAATAAGATACATTCCACCTAACATATGTACTTTTGCATATAACTTACAACGTAAATCCGAATGATGGTGGAATGATATATAGGAAAGAATTACTTAAAAATAGCGTCTCTGACAACATATTTCAAGGTCATCGAAATCCTGTGAGACGGCCCCTTTTCTACATAATTACCCATTATTTTAGTAATAAATTTGGCTACACTATAGTATTTAAGTTAACATTAACTAGGAAGTATGCTAAATTCTTGGAAAACTTACGAGTAGAGGAGTCAAACAATGGAAAACTACTAAAATCTATCCCGATGCTAATTCAATTTGATAACGTAATCCTATATATAAAAATACTGCAGTAATTATAATATCAATTTGTTTGTCAGAAATTATAAGAAGTAATATGGTTGTGAGAAATATACTCTTGTAGACTTACCGCTCGAACACTGATGCGAGTCACGATTTCCGAAAACGTGCAACGACTAACTATTATGTTATTGTCCAAAAAGGATAATAGAATATGTCACAATCTCTATATATAATTTACCAATGATCTCGATTATAAACAAACCGCGATAGAGACAAAACTGACGGACCAATCAATATCTCCAAGAACAATATCTGACGAATACGACAATTGTTGAGAAATTTGTATGATATATCAGGATGAAAAAAAATATGGAAGAAAGACAGATTGGAGGTGAAGGTCATATAGTGTAAATAGGTGAGATGAAAACTAGTAAAAGAAAGTGCAATCGAGAGCTAATATGGAAAGGTCATTGGATATTGGGAGTGTAAAGTGGGGCCAGATAAAATGACACTTAACTTAAATCTATATAAACTATTATATAAAGAAAAGATAAGAAATAGGTTAGGCGTTATTTTATCGGACCGCCGTCAGGCGGCCGACAATCAATACTGACGCATACGCTGCTACGAAAGCACAATTATAGGCAAAATTCACTGTAGTAGTACTGGCGGCTTTTGCGAATATCTCAGAAACTAAGGCCATACGGCGGTTATATGTATAGGAAAAGGTTTTTCAGAATTATGTTGTTGACAACATATTCAAGAATGAGGTAGATAAGATATATCGATAATTATCGAATTATCAGCTCCTTCTTGAAAATTGTTTAATTTTTATATCACGTTACACGATGACTATTTAATACTTCGGAAATAAAACAAATTAACCATGACCAATCAATGATATTACCATGGTTATAACAACCATGGTTAATAAAAAAATAACATTGGTTCAACATTGAACATATATAACCAAAATCTGCAACAACAATATAATTAAATTATCAACTGGGAAATTACTTCACAGTATAATTGCTTCATATTCTAAAGAAAAGAAACATGTTGCCGTTCCAATAATGTATCTAATAAAAAAAGAAACATCTGATAATAAAGGAACTGACAACGATAAATTTTTACTTCGCGTTCATCTTACGTTGCATAAACACGCAACTGGATACTCAATCTGCCTGTGATAGATGAAAGAATGTTCTACTTGTCATGGACAAGGAACGGATCTACAGTAAAAAAAATCGTGACTCGTTTATCTGCTGAAAACGCATTTTCATGATAAAAGCAAGCTGTTAAAGCAAGCTGTTCTAAAATGTGGCGAACCACCAGCATAAATCGCGCAGGCTGCTGAGAAAATTAGCGATCGTTTTTAACAATTACACAGTAATTGCCGCTCACGTGCATGTAAGATACTAGATACCTCCAGCTGTACTATAAATGCCATCACGGTTGGAAAATTCCTTTCTCACATTTTTGCAATTTTTAGCATGTCATGTAAGAACCACAATGAATTCATTGATTAATTAAGCGCGATGTTGTTTAATGTTAGTCATCAAGGTCGATTTATGAACGTGTGATTGTAAAGTGAGAAAAATATATCTGGGAAATCAGGGGAATATTCAGTATAATTAAGTTTATTCTAGAGAACAACTATTAAATTTGTTGTAGGAATCCAGATTAGATTTAATATGGTAGCTTTTTAGATTTATGAATTACAATGAGAATATATTATAGTCGGGAATTAGATCGTTGTCAATTCTGATAATATTTATAAAGCTTACTATGCAAAATTTTTATCGTAGTAATCTCTGCGATTTTTTAAGTACTCTCAATAACTTAGCAAAAAAAAAGTTATGTATAACATTTATAGAAGATGCAAACATGCACAGAATGTATGTAAAATGCAAAAATATATAACATAATCAAAGTAGTGTATTCATAATAATTATTTCACTCATTTGTGTAATGTCTTTATAAAAATATAAGTTTGCACAAACATCCGCAGCCTAATTATTACTTAACTGATAATAAAGCCAAATTGTAGTTTAAAAGCTGCAAAAATGTTTGTTCTTCAATAAGAGATCGAGATGAATATACCCTCTTTAAAAAATCATTATATAATTTTTACTGTTTAATAATGTAAGTTGGTGTTATGAAGACAAATGCAAAGTAGATACATTTTTTTTTCTTTGATAATTTGAGAAAATTATTCTTAAATGTAATAAGGTTTTTTATTTAAGAAAGAGGAAAAGAGGAGCATAAAAGGAGCTATAAGGAAGAGGGGCATAGAAACAGTAAAAAGCAGAAGCGATGTATAAGAATACCGATAAAAGTTTTGAGTTGTTTCCATATAAAAAGAATTAAAATTTCGTTTAAAAATTTAGAAATGTTATAAATAACGCACTACTCGAAACTTCAGAAAGGTGTAAAAGATTTATTTATATTTCACGTTTTTTGAGGAGTATCTACAGGGTGTCTCACCTAACTTTATCACCTCGAATATCTCCCTTGTTTTTGATAGTATCAGAAACTGTTTCAGGAAAAAGTTGAATCGCTTCGAGGGGGATATAATTTAACGTGATTAATTCTTCGTAAACACGCAGTGCACATATGAAGTTCACCGATGCCTTTTTTAATGGAATCATATATTATTTAATACGTTATTCCTTCTTCTCTATCTTTCCGTTCTTATTTATACATATCTACTCCTTCTAATAGACTGAATCATATCTATTTTCTTTGATTAGGCTAATTGTTGTTTGTTTGTTATTGTTTTTAAGTCGCATCGAATAAGGCGCAATGTTGTGTTAATATAATAATTTATTTGCCATTTTATTTCAATCTTCAAATTGAACGATACGTGCGTTCACACATGCATCGCGATTATCTCATCTGCGTGTGTTCACAGGAAAATCATATACACATCGCGAGTGTCAAGACTGTACGACAAAAAGTCGTAACGAAAATAGTAATTGCTTTATATTATAGTAAATGCAATTTTTCTGCAAATATATCCAGCATATACAGTTTATATACACAGCAAATGTCAATAAAACATTACATCTTTAAAACCTTAATTATTATTAGTTACTACTGCTAGTTATATTATATTATATCATAGATATTTCGACTAATTTTTAATTGTCAATAATTAAAAAACAAAGCCAAGAACGCAATTTTTTTTAATTCTTGATTTCCGTCTTATTTCGGCTTTAAGAATCGGCTATTAAATTATCTGACGCCTGCAGCTGAACACAATTACAAATTTTTGAAGTTATGTACGCGTATAGATTATGCATGTTACAAATATACCACATGTATTACGTAAAACATTTTAAAGTTTTATTAGCGTTGTAGTCAAGCAACATGACTATTATGATGGATATTTCTAAAATTTGAAATCAATTTAAAAATATATATAGAAATTACATCATATTCAGTGTAAACATAAGCTCCGCAGAGATAAAAATAGTATTTTATATAAACACAACCAGTTATTCATCGCGTTAATAACCTTCAGTATTTATTAGAACCACGTTTAGCATTTTTATGTGCTTATGAAAAGATCTTCCACTATGATAAATATAATACATACTTCCCTTACTTTATTATCCACTTTTTACAGGTTTGTATAAGATCCGTTTTTAATTTTTTTCAATTCATTTTACTCGCAATCATACATCTTCCTTTATATTCTTTTATCCTCTCGTTCACTCTCTAGCCAACTGTCAGTCTACTCTCACTCCATTCGATTTATCACTCACTACCAATTTATGCTACCTATGATACCACCTATCGATATCACCTATCGATACCGTCTATTGTCACTCATATACCACGCGACAAATCCAAATGTGTAAAACATAACAACATATATGTACAATAATTATATACGTATATGTTTAAGACAACTATTTGAGCTATATACCTGTATACTAATCTTTTATTAAATGCATATCTACAGCAAATGTTTTGTTCAACATTATCTAAAACATCTTTAAATCGGTTTCAAAACCAATCTAATCACAATAATCGACTCTCATTGCAGTGCTAATAAAATTTATACAGCACACATAGTACATTCATAACAAATTTTGCATAATAAATACTTTTGTGCCTTAGTAAAATCTAATTATAATGCTAATAAAGTGTCATAAAATTTTCTTGTGTTTCAAAAAGTGTTCAAATACTTTCATGAGATACCGTAGATGCAGCATGATAAATGAAAATGTTCAGAATGATTAGTAACAATATAACGGATGCTTCGCTTGAAACACAACAATGAAGCCAGAGTGATATTCCACAATTGTAGAGGCACCCTAACCTATACACAGACCTCTCGGCGAAGGTCAAACAATGGAACTAGAGTATCTGTTCAGATGGATGAAAAATGTAAACGTAACCATAAGCGTAATCCTAATGGATCTTCGCGGTTCGTGTATAACCATAATCCTTCTGCTGAATTACCAATTTGCACATTTACCGAGATTCGACGAAAATTTATTGAAGGTTAAAAGGATATATATTTATAATTTCACTTTTACTTACTTCTAAATTTTAATCCTTTTAACACTAAACAATTCCTGGAAATTTTTGCAATTTTTTCCAATTTTCTTATTCTGTGTTTGATGTTCTGTTTCTTTGGTTAGCATAATATTTTAATCAACTTTAAACGATTATATTGCTTGAGGATGTACGCAAGTGTAAAAGTGTACATATAAAATATCAAAAATGAAGTAGGTACTATTACATTTAGATAATAAAACATTCTTTCATTTAATTTAAAATTTTTTATCTGTATCTGCAAAAATATAAATTTGCATAAAGATTCACAGTATAATTGCATATACAATAACAGTGAAATTGAGAAATTCAAATGGCAATATAATGGTAATGAAATGTAAGTATTGGAAGTGAAGATTTGCAATAGAAATAAACGACGCATTTCTGCTCATTTTATCACCTACATAATTTATCGTTTAAACACATTACAGATTTAGAGAGAAAATAGATGCCAAAAAATGTTGTCGAATTAGTTAAAATTATTCATTTGTATACTACATCTACTTTCATATTCTATTGAAATTGTAATTAATTGAACTTAAAAATTCTATTTCTCATATAAATATGTGCAAAAGAATATTTCGTATAAAAAGTACCAGATACTTCAAACTTTTGTGCAAAATCGTACGTTATTTATCATATAAAATTAGTTATAAATTGGTAAGTTTGCATTTTTCTTTTTCTTTTTTATTAAACCCCTAAATTCCTGCAACCTGTTCAACGGACATTTAGCAGTTAATAAAATATTAGATGGGTATCGTTTAGATTCTTAAGTAGAATCTTTAAGTATCACCTTTATATGTTGTACGTTACGGTACATGAGTGTGAATGTATCTGTTGCGTTTATGTTTGTATTTGTATTATTAAGTCTTGCGGGTGTTTTCTCCTGAGTCTTCTGTTGACGTTGCTTTCATACAGAGTACTGGCAAGTAGGCTTGGATGATTTGTTATCCTTGTTTTATATTTCTCAGACATTTGTTGCACCTTAGCATCGACAGAGGGGACTTGTAGATCTTTGCGTAATAGTTCGTTTTTAACGTATTACGGTTCATTAACTATTGTACGAAGGATTATTGACTGCGTCGCTTCCATTTTTAAGATGTGACTTTTGGCCGCTGTTCTCCATAACTGTATACCATAGGTTGAGATGGGTTTGATTATGGTCTTGTAAATTAGAAGTTTGTTTTCAGAACTTTACTTTGACTGACGACTCATTAGCCAATTAATGTCTCCTCTTTTGGCTCCGATTTGCTCAATTTGTTTGCAACTCCTAAGTAAGTATTATGTCTAGATGCAGTCCCAAATATTTAAGTACCTCTCTTTGTGGAATCGTGTCATGAGGTTCGTGGGGTCATGTAGTATAATCCTCAGTACCTTGTCTTTACAGAGGGTGAAAGTTATGTGGTTACATTTGTCTTCGTTTAGTTTTATTTTTCGTGCAGCCAGTCATCTTTCCAGTAGGTGTATATGTTTCTGCAGGATATTCGTTATTTCTGGTGGGTTTTCGTGTACTCTTTGTTTGATGTGAGTTCCAGTACACTTCCTTGAGATACTTCAGCATTGATGAATTTTATGTCAGAGTGTGAATGCTTTACTTTAACATAGAATGTTCTATTGGTGAGGTAGGATTTGAGAAGTTTGTATAGTGCATTGGGGAGAAGTTTCTTTGTGACTTATAGAAGTCCTTCATACCAAACTTTTTCAAACGCTTTTTCAATATCTAGAAATAAAGTTGAGCAATATTGTTTGTTCTCGAGGGCAGTTATGATTTTCTTCTAGTACTTTGTGGATTTGTTCTGTGTTAGCATGATTTTCGCTAAAAGCAAACTGTTCATTTGGGATTAATTGTTTTTTTTACGATTATTTCTTTTAATCTGACCAGAACTACTTTTTCAAGATTTTTGAATAATGTTGATATTAGAGATATTGGTCTGTATGAAGAAGGTTCACGCACACTTCTTTTTGGTTTTGGTAGCAAAATGATTTGAGCCATTTTTCACGTACTTGGAAAATATTTCAATCTGAATACAGCGTTGAATATTATTGTTATTATTCTTACTGCTTTATCTGAAAGTTCTTTGATTATTTTTCCACTTATTGAATCATATCCTGAAGTTTTATTAGTTTTGATTGATTTGATAAGTTGTTTAACTTCTTTTCTCGTAGTGTTTCGTACTCTGTAATTATAGTCTATGTTTTCCACCAGGTTATCTGTTATTTCGCTTTCATCTTGTTGGAAAGCTTGATGCAAGTGTTCCGTAAATACCATTGCTTGTTCAAATGAAATTCTAGCCCAAGATCCGTCTGGTTTTCTTATTATTTGTGTCGGCATTATCAGTCTTTTGAATCTTTTTGTCGCTTTCCGGAACGAATAATTCGTATCTTAATTAGATGTCAAAGACGCACGGAAGTTGTGGTCGCGTATGATTTTCTTTAATTATTTGGTGGCTTTGTTTAGTTAATGTTTATTATGCGTTCATTCGTGTTTTTAATTTCTTTTTCTGTTTTATTTTCTTCAAAATGTAGTTTGGATAAGAGAGTCCATTTGTTTTATTTTCAACTGTGTTAGTAGATATCTAACCTGCGTTTTGAATAACTTGTTATATGATCTACTGCATTCTCAACCTATTCTGAAGTTTTTAGTCGAATGTTGCAATTAAGTTTTTCATTTATTGCTAATCCAAACTTTTCTCAGTTTGTGGTGTAATTGTACAGCGTGACAATATCGTATTTTAGAGCAGAGATTTGGAAGTTGTCTATCATTACAGGTGAGTGGTCTAAGCTCAGGTCAGTGCTGGATGATAGCTTAATTTGACTTTTATTCAAACCTCTGATTAAAGCAAAGTTTAATAAGTTTGGTGCTTCTTCGTGTGCTGTTGACCAATATATGGGTTTACCGGTTGATAATGATGTCAGAGACAGTTTCTCTATCACTAAAATTAGTGTTTTAACTCTAGATGAAGTTCTTTTTGACTCCCAGTATCGACGCTTAGCATTATAATCTTCGGCAACTAGAAATTTGTTACCTAGAGTTTCGAAGAAGTTCTGGTATTGTTCTGGATTAAGTTTGTGCTTTGGGGAAGAGTATACGGTTGATAATTGGATTGCTTGTTTTATTGTTTCTATGGTTATCGTTGTTGCCTGTAAATATACTCGTGAAGTGGTTCTGTATAAAGTGATGACTAATGGTATTTTTTATAACAACAGTTCCTACGTGTGCTCTTCCAGATAGGTGTTTAGTATCGTATATGCTATAGTGTAGAATTTTTACGTAATTTTTGTGGAATGTCATGTTTTGATCTTGGCGGTTCAAATTGATGTGTTACTTATTGGTATATCCTGTGACCATATGTCAGAATTTATGTCTATTGTGACAGCTGTTAGATCCTTATCCTCCTTTTCTTTATTTGCTTAGGGCACGTTGGACACTTTTCTACATTCATTTTGATATTGTTTGATGCTGTGTTTGCATTTAATTGCATGATAAAGGAATTACCTAGCTTTAAAATTCTTAGTTGTATTTGTTGTCGTTACTGGCTGGATTTCCATGTGTTAAGACACACGGATATTCGCCTGTAATAACAATTTGTGTACACACAGATTTCAAATTGAGCTAGCAACTGCAGTTCACGAGCGTTGTAAACAGATGACCGATTGGTTCGACGGTTTATCGAGAACTGTTTGCATATACAGTGACGAGCAAAAGTGTAAACACACTCCGCTGATTTTATGTAAAAGTGGTATTTAGTAGTATTTCAACAAGACGGGGATCCTAAGCATACTGCAAAAATAGTTAAAAGCTGGTTAGAAAATCAAAATTTTTCTATGATGAAGTGGCCAGCACAAAATCCGGATATGAATCCGATCGAAAATTTGTGGTCCATTTTGAAAAGAAGGTTGACAAAATATAATAATCCACCTTCAGGTATTCATGAATTATGGGAAAGAACACAACAGGAATGGTACAATATTGAACCACAAATAATTAAAAATTTAATTGACAGTATGCCTCGTAGATTAAAAGCATTAAAAAAAAGTAAAGGAAAGTGGACGAAATACTAGGTTGAAACCTTAATTCGACGAGTATAATTAAAGTGCAAAACTGTAAACATGGTTTGAGATGTCCATTTTTGTAAAATGTTCTGTACATTATTAGTGTTAATGAAAATGAACTATTACATTTCGTTAATCAAACGTAGCTTGTAGTTACTATTACCTAATCTTTACCGATCACTTGAAAGATTAGTCGTAGTATCGCCTTTTACATAAAATCAGCGGAGTGTGTTTACACTTTTGCTCGTCACTGCATACAGTGGCTCATGAAAGTATTCGAACGCTTACACTTACAAATTTCAATTAATAAAATAAGGTATACTAAACTAATTTGTTACAACAATTTGTTATCTATAGTGACGGGGAAGTCTCAAGATTACATCCGTAAAATTTGAAAACGATTCAATAATATAGACAGGAGTTATGATACATTTATTAGAAACATTCATAATAAGTGTCTGACAAAAGTATTCGAACGCTGTAATAAAATGAAAAGATAAAATGAAATGAAAAGAATTTTCATCTTCCTTTGTACCGAATGTAAACATCATTGCTAAATGAAAATATTGGTACGTTCACTTGATGTTAGGATATCCTTTCAGTAACAGTACCGTAAAAGTATGCATAATAGTATTTAAAATGAATACCAAAAAGTCTGAAACAAAGAAGTGTGAAAGAGAAATAATATTCCGATTACATGAAGACGGCAAATCATATAACGAGATTGCCGGAATTGTGAACAGAAGTAAGTCCACAATACATTATATCATAAAAAAGTCAAAAAACGAGGGAACACTTGCAAACAAAACTCGATCAGGTCGACTAAAGAAATTGACTGGAAGAGAGGAGAAAGTTGTCATTCGCGAATTAAAAAAAAATCCTACTACATTCGCTGTTCAACTCGCAAGTATGGTAGCTGGCATGTTTCATAAAGAAGTTCATCTGGAATTACGTCGACGAATCTTACGAAACAATGATTTCCTTGGCAGAGTACCACGAAAGAAGTCATATATTAATTCGGCAAATCATAAAAAAAGATTAACTTTTGGAAAAACCTATATTAATAAAGATAATTCTTTTTGGGACAAAGTCATATTTCCGGACGAGTCAAAGTTTAACATTTTTGGCGCAGATGATCAAAATTATGTGTGGAGGAAACCAAATACGGAATTGGAAATTCGACATTTAGATCAAACAGTGAAACACGGAGGTGGATCGGTCATGGTGTGGGGATGCATGACTGCCAATGGCACCTGAAATTTGATATTTATTGATGAAATACTTGATAAATATAAGTATTTAAATATTTTAAAAAATAACTTTAAAGAAAGTGCCCGTAAATTAGGATTATTGGAAGATTTCCATTTCCAACATGATAATGATCCTAAACATATTGCTAGAATTGTGAAAGAATGGATCGTATATAACATACGTTTGATCCGATTGACGTAAATCCGATTGAAAATTTATGGGCTGAAATTGGAAAAAGATTAAATAAATTTCAGGTAATCTCAAAGCAAGTATTGAAAGATAAAATTATAGAAATATGGAACTTCGTTGAGTGTAGTTTTACAAAATCATTGGTTTACAGTATGGAACATCGATTGAGGCACACTATTGCTGCTAAAGGTGGTCCAAAAATATTAATATTAAATACTTTAATAATATGTGTAGCGTTCAAATACTTTTGTGAGTCACTTACAATGCGTGTTTCTAATAAATGTATCGTAACTCCTACCTACGTTGTTGAATTCTTTTCAAATTTTACTGACATAATCTTAAGACTTCCATCTTGCTATTGGCATCTGCTTGTTTAAGCAGATTACTTTAATGTACATTATTTCAGCCATTCAAGTTTGCATATGTAAGCGTTCGAATACTTTCGTGAACAACTATACATTGAATATTTAATATATAAATTGAAGCAAAACATAGAAACTAGAGCGGAAGCGTAACTACCGTAAAAAATATTTACGATACTGGTTTCACGTAGTTTAGCGAATATGCAGTAGCTTGCACCTTTCTTCAACCGACATTTTTATTTGAAATCATTGAACCAAAATCTCCCAGCTAAAATTACCAATCTATGTACTATTTGCATACTGTTTAATGTCGTGTAACGCCACTAACATAAAGTTTATTATTTTGCGATGCAATTTGTACACTTGAGAGTTGAATCCGAGCCAATATTATTCTTTGAGTAAATAAGAAATTCATACATTCATGAGTTAACACATATTATTCGCATGAGTATCTGCAATTCAATGGATACATTTTTTACTGCTATATTTGTAACACGAAATTTAACAAAAATTATAAGTTGAATGTGGTGAACAAACACAATATTCTATTTGATGATAAAATTATTATTTAAGTGTTTTTAACGATGCTATATGCTTCATACATACATTGACGAAAATATAGTAGAATCTTGATTATTCAAACTGATCATGATGCACACTATTTGAACAATAAAATAAATATGTTTCCATATATGGAAAAATCATTTACTTTGAAATACTAGGCTGTGTAATAAGTTCGTTCCCACTTCTTTAAGTAGTTACATAACATTTATTCAATTAACGATGCGTGCATTACGTTATCCTTTATATATGGATTAAGTAATTTATTTACCTTACCACTTCAAAACATTTATACTTTTATTTAAAAATTTAGATATACATATATTTGTTTTTATATTCTTTAAACTATCTAATGATTACTCGTGAGCAATATTTCCAAATATCGAATCAGTTGATAATATAGTAAATAGTATGCTAAATATTTCAATAATTTTGAATATCGTAAACTCTAACAGAATTGTATTTGATAATTTCGTATTTTGCAGCTCAATATTTTATAAATATTAGGTAACACTGAACGAAAAACGATGTTTTGTAGAAAAGTGTGTGTCTAGCAATTTCTTACAATTTATATTACTGTCTTTTAATCTTTGTAAAAATGTGTCATCAAATTTTTCTATATTGCTATAGAAATATAATTTAATTAGATGCTATAAGCATTCACAAAGGCGAAACACCCATTTCAAGTAAACACATCTCCCTGACAAATCAATAAATCTATTAAATTTAATGATAATGTTGCCTTAATAACAATTTTGTTAATAATTATTCTTTAACGCTATCTATTTACATTTAACCTATTTACATAAAAATGTAATATAATCGTAACGTTTAAAATATTTAAATAATACTTTTCTAATAGATTATAATTAAATGTAAACAATCAATGACAACAAATTCGAAGTTCTACATATTTTTCTTTTTACTAGTGCTTATCTGACCTTTAATTAAAATAAAAACAGTCCCATTCAAATAAAATAAAAATAATTTCTTTCAATATTTTCGAATAACGTAACATTGAATTCTTTATAGAATTTGGCGGTTTGTCTCTATTTCTTTCAATCTCATGGTGATTTCAATAATACCGTCATTTATTCATAATTACTCAACAATACCATCGTTTCTTCACGAACAATTTGATAATTTGATGCAATAGATAATCCGTCACTTTTGTATCAAATCGTTTTTGTAAAGGTTTCTTTTTATTTATTTAATTTATACTTTACAATTTGTTCAGCTGGACATTCGGTAAATTTTTCTAGCTTAATTGCTAAATAACACGTGGATAGCTATCCCCAGCGGAATACCATTTTCCAGTTTGACTATTTTATTTCTTTGCAAGAAAGTTTTTGTTAGATTATATCCTTTGTGAAGTCTGTAGGCTGCTTCCTCTTCAGTCTTCTTTCCACGTTTGAGGTGTTGATCGTTTCCGCAGATAGCCGGTTTAGATGTGTTGCAATTCTATCTTTGTATTTTACTGCGTATCTGCTAACTTCCTCTTTGACCATTGGTATTCCCAGATCCGTATGGGGCGTTTACTATTGTTCTAAGAATTTTAGCTTGCGTTGTCTCTATTTTGTTTATGCTCATTGCTGCTGTCCCCCATAGTGGTATTCCGTACATCCAGATTGGTTTTATGATCATTTTGTATATTTTTAATTTATTTTCTATGCTTAATTTGGATTTTCGACTTGTTAGTCAATGCATTTGTCTCCTTGTTGTCTGTATTTTGTCTAATATTGATTTAATATGCTGTTTCCATGTGAGTTGTGCATCTAAGTGGAGTCCTAGTTATTTGACCTGCTTTGTTTACTTTATGTGCGTGCCGTTCAGTAGGCTGTTTGGTGGTATTTGTTTTCGCAGTGTGAATGTAATATGGTTGCATTTATTGAGATTTGCTTTTATTTGTTTGCCTTCCAGCCACTTTTCTATTTTTGTGATATGTTCTTGAAGTAATGCGACTGCTGTTTCTGGGTTAGTGTGCCTGACTAGTACAGCTGTGTCGTCCGCGAATGTCAGAATTTTACTATTGGTAGTTGTTGGTATGTTGGCCGTGTATAGTGTGTATAGTATTGGCCCTAAGACGCTTCCTTGCGGAATCCCTGCCTTGATAGCTTTAACTTCAGAGTAGGTGTCCTTGATTTTTATTACGAAGGTTCTGCTGTTTAAGTAAGATTTTATTAAATGGTATATTTGCTCCGGAAATTGTTTCCTGATTGTTTGTAGTAAGCTTTCGTGGTTTATTTTGTCAAATGCTTTCTCGATGTCCATAAAGAGAGCTGTACAGTATTGTTTGTTTTCCAATGCTATTATTATTTCGTTAATGAGCCTGTGCATTTGCTCTATCGTGGAGTGTTTGTTTCTGAATCCAAATTGGTGGTCTGGTATTAATTTTTCTTTCTCTATTGTTGGTTTTAGGCGGTCGTATATTACTTTCTCTAGTATTTTGGAAAACACAGGAAGTAGTGATATTGGTCTGTAAGATGCAGTTTGGTGTAGACCTTTGCCTGGTTTAGGTAACATAATGATCTGTGCTGGCTTCCATCGTTTGGGAAAGTATTGGAGTTTTAGTACTGCATTGAATATTATTGTCATTAGTCTTATCGCTTTTGGCGGAAGATTTTTCAAGATTTTACCATTGATTAGGTCGATTCCTGGTGCTTTATTGTTTTTTGTTTTCTCGATTATGTTTCTAATTTCTTGTGCTGTTATTTTAGGTATGATGTACTAGTGGTTTGCGCATCCTCGTCCGTATGACATTTGAGGTTGCTCTTGTTGATATTAGGTGGTGTAAATGTGTTGTAAAGGTGGTTGGAAAATTCTTCAGCTTGCTCTTCGTTGCTTCTTGCCCATGTATTATCTGCTTTTCTGATTGTTGGGACTGGTTTTATTGATTTCTTTATTTTTTTTTTCGTGGCTTTCCATAGGGAGTAGTTGGTGTTCTCGTGTGCAGAGAGTGTCTCTATGAACTTTGTGAATTCGTTATTGTTGTGCTCTTTTATTTTGTCTTTTTCGTTTTCGCTTTTCTTTTTTCTCTGATTTTTTCAAGGATGTCTGGCGGGATTATTTTTGATTATCTGTTGGTTGGTTCAGATATAGTGGTTGCCCATGCTGTTTCTTAGATAGTTTCTGTCAATATTGTTACTGCCTGTTCGATGAGTTCGGGTGTTTTCAATGGGATGTTGCAGTTGATTTTGCCCTTGTTTATTTCTTTAAAAGTTTGCCATTTGGTGGTTTTATTGCATAGTGTCTCTGGATTGCTATAGAGTATTGGTTTGTTTCTGTATGCAATTATTATGGGTGTATGATCGGAGCTAAGTTCGAGGCTGGGTGATATTTTTAGTTTATTTGTGTTTAGTTGCCTTTGTAACTTCAATATCGAGTAGGTCAGTATGTCGGTCTTCCTGTGGATAACTCGAGGTGTAGTAATTCTTGATCCCCATAGCGTGTGCTTTGCATTGTAGTCTCCCGCTGCGATATACTTGTCACCTAAGTGTTGAAAGTACTCTTCCCACATTTGTGATGTCATTTTGTGTCGCGGTGGTACATATACTGCTGACAACTGGAAGTGGTTGTTGCTAGTTTGTACCGTAACGGTGGTTGCTTGGATATATTCGTTTCTAACTTGGCTGTGTAAGTGGTGTTTAATATCGTTTCTTATTATCACTGCGGTCCTTCCGTGTGCTTTTCCTGGGGGGTGTTTGGTATCATATATGGTGTAGTACGGTATTTTCATGTAGCATTTTAGAGTGAAGTGTGTTTCTGAAACAAGTAATATGTCGATATTGTTGTTATACAGGAATGTTTTAGTTTCTAGGACCCGTTGTTGTAGGCCGTTTGAGTTCCTGGCTGCTATTTTCAGCTTGTCCGTTTTTATTTTTTGCTTAGCATGTTTGTAAGTAGTTGTAGCACGACTGTGATTTGTTGCGTTTGCTGTCTGAGGTCTGCGTTTTGTTCGCTTATCATTTTTGTTAGCATTTCGGTGTTTTTAATGGATTGTTTAAGCAGTTCCTTGATTTCTGTAGTGTCGTTGCTGATGTTCTGATTTTGGTTGTCTAAGGGTGGCGATTGACTGATTACTTGCGCATAGCTTCGGCTGCCAAAGGTGTTGGTGTTACTGTGGTTAATGTTCGTTACATGCTGTAAATTTGGTGTTGTCTCAGTTTCTGTGCTGTCCTGTTGCGCGTGGAAGTTATTGTATGTCCTGTTTCGAAGCGGCGGAAACAGTTTACGTTGCAGTTGTTTTCTGACTACACAGCCTTTGTAGCTAGCTGGGTGGTTTCCATTACAATTGTAGCATTTTACTTCATTTATTTTTCCTGTGTATGGACAATTTATTGTTAGATGATTTTCTGCGCATTTGGCACACACCGGGTTGCAGTTGCAGTAGTTTTTCGTGTGTACATATTGCTGACACTGTATGCATTGTGGTATGTCTTTTTTTGTCTGGGTGGCTCCACTGTTACTATTGTGTTTAGAACTTTTTCAATTTCAAAAATTTCATTGTTGTTATTTTTAGGTTCAAGTTCTATTAAAAATAGCGGTAATGGTCGTTTAGTATCGTATCTGGTTATGTTGTTTATTGCTCTTACCTGGTGTCCGATTTTAGCCAGTTCCTCGCATATGTTTGTGTTTGTTTTTGGGTGTAATCCTCTGATTACTGCTTTTTAACTTTTATCAGTTTTGAGCTGATAGGTGTGATACCCGGGGTTTTTCTCTTTTAGTGCTTTTGTCACTTTTCTAAAAGTTTCTGGGGTGTTAGTTTGAACTTTTACTTGGTCCATTTTTAATTGTTTTATACTATAGTTTTCTTTTTCTGCTGTGTTGTTCAATAATTCGATTAATGGATCTATTATTTGGGCATCTATGTAGATCGGTGGTGGTTTAGCGATATGAATAGTGACCTTTTCTTTTGGGTCCGTATCTATTTCTTCTATTAGTGAACCGAATGAGTTTCGGAGTGAGATTTCTTGTAATCATTGTTGCTTTTCTGTATATGAAGTTTTCATAGCGCTTGGGCCTGGTATTATTTTACGCTCTTTGTGCGCTGTTGCTGTCTTCCAGTGTTCATCTTGATATAATATTTCGTCTTCGTAGCCTTTTTCTTCTTGGTTTTGAATCGTTTCCATTTCTTTTGTAGTTTTATTTATGTAATATATTTCTCCTTTGTTCGTTATTCTGATTGGCGGTATTTGCTGCTGCATTTTGTAGCATTTGCCAGTGTTTGTTGTGTTTTCGTTCACCTAAATTCACTGCTTGTCGCACTTTCACTGAAGCACAGTTTCTCACGTTTCTCTAGCTCGGCTGCTCAGGCAGAACTGTTTTTGTAAAGGTGACGTGTTTATTGGAAATATTACGCAAAGGAAGTTCTCCAAACATAAATGAAGCTAATATCTAAGTACATACATCCGTTCGTTCACTTCCGGAATACGTGTAAAAATCAATACAATGGAAAATGGATTTGTAACGTTTTGTAAAGTCATTCCGAACTTCATATATTGCATAATGCAATTTGTGATCTCTAATTGTACTATTCATATTTAATAGCATTAGAGTTGCATTGACTCTCGAATGTTCAGTGGTCGATCAGATTATTCGAAATTTGCCAATATTAGATTCCAAATATATAACGATAACATCCTGTCATTAAATTTAAAAAAAATTATATGACTATATTTTTAATGCAATATGTTAGTAACTAGCAATATTATTATAAGATTGCGATATTTGATAACCATAAAAATATCTTTATAATTAATTGCGATATCATAAAGATTAAAAATATTAAACTTTTGGAAATATTTTAATTATTCAATTCATCTAATAAACTACTTAAAGGAACAGTAAGATACTAAAAATGATGAAATATATAAAAATACTTTTAACGTCAAAAATCAACTTATTGAAACGATATAAGTTATTGAAATAATATTATATTTGGCAAAAAAAAAATTCGAAGTACATAAGTAATTATAGTATGATTGTACCGTCATTCTTTTCGTCGACTGCATGTACTAACTAAATTTTTTAACTCTGGTAACTTTTCCTTTTGATATACTGATAGTTTCATTTATGACTATATCTAGAATTAGTTTTTTCGTGGACATCAAAATATGTTATTAAAGTAAATATCTTTCTTCTTTTTTTTTTACTTCAAATATTAAAGTTTGTAACTTTTTTATCTGTTGATTCAAAACATAATTTGTTTCGTTGTATAGAAATTTATTTGTAGAATATATAAAATAACAGAAAAAGATAAAAAGATATGGATATATAAGATATACAAAAAAATAAAATGTATAAATACCTTTTGTTATATAAATAATAAGATAATAGAATAACGTAGATAATAAATACATTGCTTGTTTTCTAATTTCTTGTTTTCTACCCCTACTGTGGGCTAATGATTTCATGAATTATGCACATAATGTGATATAAATTAAATACACTATTCTGAATACAATACCTTTTTCATCATTATATGTATTGTAATATTTTTCCTTCGCTTATCGTGGTAATTTTGCGATATTTTACTTTCTCGCTATACGTCTAGCACTCTTAAAACAATTTCACGGACTAGAGGCAGATTTCATTTCGACATAGACGACACTCGTTAAATATAGATCATTTAAGAACTTGTTTAACTTCCGATAGCATTATTAGTTTTTATCGTTGTCGTGTGGTGTTAAAGTGGTATATCCGATATTCTCTGCACTCTAGTCATAGGAAACTCAAATATTTGCCAGTTCTATGTGCAAAGTTGATTCAACGGTAATTCTGTTCAATGGGCCTTGCGTGAGTATGTTTGTGAAGTAAAATATATGAATGTTTATCGTATCGAATCAGCTCGATTAAACTTCAACGGTATGCAAATAAGATTTGAACGATCTTCAATTCGGAACGCAAGTGCAATTACAATTTGCATTCCGCCGCAGCAATACCGACATAATAATCATAATCATTTGCATTTCCGATTTTGCTGCTCTGATTCAGTTTATTTTCTCTAAAAGATATACGGTATTTTTACTGTTCTAATAGATCTATAACCTAAATATGTTTTGCTAGAAATTTTATGTAAATTATACAGTGAATATAATAGAAAACAAATGTATTTTTCCTAATATACATTTAAAAAAAGATAATTTTGCTTTAATTAAACATAAATTATATCTCAAAGATAAGTCATTATAAATTATATGCATATATGAACAATATATATAACAATATATCATTACTGACTATATATATTAACAATAATTACAATTAATGTCAACATATATTTCTTAATTTAAGATATAACTAAATTGCAGAAAATTCAGTATGGTCATTTTAAGTGACTGTATAAACTATTTTCTATCTATCTTCCTACAAACAAATAACTAACAAACAAATCCTCTCTATATCCTTCTCTTACTAATAGACAAATAACACTGTTCAACAAATTTTAACTTTTTCCGATTTTGCAACCTTCAGTAGGCGATCCTTACACTTGTGTGAGCTAAACACGAATCGGTTTGCAGATTCGTATTTAGCTCGCAAAAGTCTACAAGAATCGTCTATTGAAAGTTGCAAAATTGGATACGTTGAACAATGTAATTAGATTCTTTGTATTATGGTCCTTCATTATTGTATAAAAATATCTAAAATAAAATATTTAAAATAAAATAATTTGAATATATTATATTATATTATATTTGGAATAAGAATTTTGTAATACTTATACTCATACCACATTAAATTATCAAAATTGTGTATTCTATCATTTTACTTGAATTAATACATAAGTGAAGGCAATTGAATTTTTCTCATTAACATGAATAACATCATCATCACCATTACCGATGATATTAATTCTCACATGTACTTATAATTGACTATATAAATATTGAAAAAGAATAATAGGTATAATACCATGTTTTCTAAATATTTTAATTATTTCTCTTAGCGTTTTGTAACGAAAAATAATCTGTTTATAAAAAATATCTATTAAAAACTGTTAGCTCTGATCGCGAATACTTTTCTATAGTTGCTTTTTCAATGTAAAATTTGTTCTTATCAACCTGTCTGTTATAACTTCTAATTGTAATTTAAATTGAGTATTTCTGAAAACTCGATTAATAACAAATTCTTTCAGAATAAGTGGAGAATTAGATTTAGATTACGTATATTTTCTGAATTAATGATATTTTATCCAATAGCATTTCAAATTATTTTTCAAACAGCTCACCTGATTTACTATATACATATATATGCATACATACATATATATACTAATAGTATCGCTACTAACTTATTAGAGAAATCATCAATATCCCGTGAAAATGAAAAATGATGTTTTCACAAATGTCACAAGGCATATCGATGCAACACAATCGTACGTGGAAACGATGTTTCGTATCAAGTCCGACATTTTTGGGATTAGAATAGAAATAGAGTTTGCTGTTGAATACTGAAGCGTGTAGACGTGTGTCTAGTGCTCAGTGCAGTTCACAATACAATAAGTGACGACCCTCCGTCGAAAGTGAATTGAAACAGATGCAAATCAAGTGTTTTCTAAACTTACTCGTGGAAAATCCAACACTTACAATCTTCAATCCAAACGATAGCCTCTGGTCTAGTCATTTCAAATTGAATTAGCTAGCTCGAAGATGGCCCATCTATCTCGACTAGGCTCATATGAGCTGAATTACAACCGCTTTGTTCTATCTCCTCCATGGGATAATTTGTCCCATCTTTTTAACCACATAAACGATAGTAAAAAACGTAAGATAGATACAGTTAATACAAATGTAAACACTAGTCAGAACAAACCGTCAACAAACCATGTTACTACTTACAATAGATTCGAAATATTAGATTCTGCAGACGATTCTATGGACGCAGTAGAATCATTAACAAACCAGCAAACGCAAAAAGTTCCTCCTCCCCCACCAATATTCATCGATGATGTCATTGATATTCAAACAATGATCAAGTATATCGAGAAAGATATTAACAAAGAAGTTTACCAACTAAAAATTAAAAATAATCAGGTAAAATTTTTGCTGACTAATCCAGACTCCTATAGAAAACTAACAAAGTTGTTAAAAACCCTGAACGCTACCTTCCACACTTATTAACTGAAACAAGAAAGACCATTCCGTGTGGTACTACGCAACATTCACCACTCAGTTAACTTAGATGAACTGAAGTCTGAACTCTTAAACCATGGCCATGAAGTAGCTAATATTAGCAATATAAGGCATAGAATCACAAAAAAACCGCTTTCATTATTCTTTGTTGATTTAAAGCAAACACTAGATGTCAAAGAAGTCTACAATATCAACTGTTTAATGAATTCTGTAGTAAAAATTGAACCACCTTTTATAAAAAAAAGAGGTAGTTCAATTTAAAAGGTGAGAAGGTACGGCCACACGCAGAAATATTGCAATCACAATTACCGCTGCGTTAAATGTGCAGATCTTCATCCTACAGATCAGTACACTAAATCTCCACAAAAATTCTCTACTCCTGCAATCTCCTACGGACAGGTAGTTGAAGGAAATCAAAACAAACAGACCGAAAATCCATAGTGATTATTCACAAAATAGTGTTCCCAGTTCACAAAACACGGATAACTTTACTAGACTTGAAAAATTAATCGAGAAACAATGACAGCAAATTAATAACTTGCTTATATCGGTTATATATAGTTATAGTGCTTTATCGGTTTATGGATGGTTCTTGGAACAGTCCTTAGGTTTACTATACGTTCGTACAAATTACGGGGAAAAGCGGGTATTTGCCTAACGATAAAAAGCTAGTATTTATCTAACGGGAAAGCTGGATTTCCCCATAAACAATATCACCTACGAGCCACGTTGGTAGGAAGCTTCCTCCTCCTATCTTCATTCAGTAACGTGAGCTATAACCAATGGGCATTGCGGATTCGTTGTTCACACTTTTCGTTAGGAAAAGTGAGGGTAAAAAGTGTGAACAACGAATCCGCGTTCTTAGTTCAAGGCACCGAGCTTTCCTCCGTAATAACACGAGAACGAACTTCACTGCCTCTACCACTACTGAACAGTCAACACCTCTAAACTAAAACTACAAACTGTCATCAGTGAACATCTCTCAGATCAGTCGCGTAAATTTATAACATAACATAATCAATCAATAACATAAATTTCGATAGAAAAGAAAGATAGTAGTTGTGTTACGGCTCAACCTTCTTGTCTTTAGAACCTAAGCTTTAATTTTACGTGACAGGATGAACGTTTTGTCTAACAAAGGTATGGAGTAATTGTATGGCCTTAAAAGAAATAGTTGTAGGAGCATTCCACAGTAAACATTCCAACAGTTTCTGTCCGGTGGCTCGCTGCACTGAGACACTACTCTTCGGGTCGGATGATTACCAGATGTCTTATAAAGATAAATCTTAGGATTTAGTTAATCCTATTAATTTATTTAATTAATTTAATTAATTTAAGGAAAAAAAAGGATTTAATTAATCCTTCAAACGGACAAACAGCCTTTGTCCTAACAGCCTCCAAGTCTACCACCTACTACGGGAAGATACCGGAAATCTGCTTTTCTCACGAACGACGCTTCCTGCTAGCAATCTTTTCTCAAGAGCGGCTAGCATCCTTTTCTAATCACCAACATAGAAATTAGCCAATTAACGTCAACGTCCATTTCCCTCACTTTCCGAACGAAGGCTTTTCTCGACGAATCCGATGATCTCGTGTCCTTAGACACACCCCATCATAGTTTTCCTCTGCAACATCACCATGACGGAAAGACACACTCTCGTACGATCTCATCAGTGTGTTATACAACGTCTTTACGATCAGTGAATATTCCACGTTTTAAGAAAGAGTTCGGCTTAGACTTTGGAAGAAAGTATATTTGCTATCCAGTTGACCGCGGATTCGTTATCGAACCTAAGACCATTGCCATTAGTATCGCGCAGTCCAATCACCGCGGTTACTTATCAACTCTGTAATATTCGTACTAGTGTTAATAAATTTTGCCTTTATTGTACAACAACGATGGCTAATACAAGTGACGATTCCTTACACGCCTCTAATTCTGATCATAATGTGAACCCGACATATATATTTATAATACACTCAAAATTAAGAAGAAAGTAGGTTTATCGTGATTTTTAAAATGAAATATGTATGGGTTCCTCCCAATAAGTCTCTAATGTCAGAAAAATTACAACAACGCATAAAAACTGTAAAAATTACATTAGTTTCGTAAGGATTAAACGAATTATTTGTTAAAAGTCTTACGATAGTTTTAATTGAAATTTTTTGAAAATATATACATTTTTTCATATTTTTTTAAAGACAATTGCTGAAAAATGCATTAGACATAAAAGATGAACGTTATTCACTTTAAGTGTGTTGTAAATACCTTCATACACTTGGAGATAATTTATGGACGATAAAAAGAATGTTGATTTTATTCTTTTACATTTATATAAAATATGCTTGATAAATAGTTCGTCCTCAAAGACTTTTCTCAATGTATAGAAACGCCAAATACGAACTAACAAATTTCTAATATTTTTTCCTTTTTTTAAATCAACATTTATAATAATAAATTAAAAACTACTCACAAAAATGTACGATACAATTTCTTAAAGTTTGGACAGAATACATACCTACACTGTACATGTACTTATGTACATACACATACATATATATATATATACACATAATGAACAAAACAAGAAATTTACAACATCAACAAATCACACATCATATTGTTCCAACATGGTCTTCAAATCTTTTAACTGTTTTAATTGTCAAGTAGATAATCTGCCAATTACTTGCTAAATCATTATCTAATCTAACAAATAAATAATACTTAATTTATCTTGAACATAAAGATAATTAAATCGAAAATCAATAACAACTATAAACCTAAGCTATCATAAAATCTATCAAAGTTTCTATAACTATCCGATATGCCTGGACACACTTGACAGTTACATAAATCCCCTATAACTGGTGGAATAGCCTGCACTTTGACATAACAAATATGGTTGCATCCCATTCGTGACACACACATCAATCTCCGTTATAAGCGAACCCCATTGGAAGCATCGTTCAACATAGAAAGAAAGATTTACGTTGATGTAGATAATTGCAAGTCCCAGCAATGTGCTTACTTAACTGTCTCAACAAAACTGTTCCTTTTTGTAACGAGAAATACATACTTACACACATAGCGAATGACGCGTCAGCACACCTTTTTCGAATGGAAACTTTCCATGAAAACGCTGAAAGGTTTCTATCGACTGGATCGCCGCTAGGTTTTCATTCTCTTTTTTCGTCGTTTCTCCGTGTCGCGTTCTTTTTATCGTGTGAACATACGCGCCACGTGAGCATTCTTTCCACATGTATGTATATGTGTACGTATGTATGTGCATGGAAATGTAATGGTTGAAACCGTACCATGGAAGAACTATAACGTGGTCTGTGAAAGTTTCTGCGCAATTCGTGGTAGAGTTGGATATATATGGAAGACAACGAATTGACAAAAAAATAATAAATTATCAATACTAACTATTAAAACTAACAATAAAACTATCAGAGTAGTGAAAATGACTATTAATTCATAATTGTCCATAAAATAAAGTAATTTTATAAATTTTCAACGATATATCTTTGGGATTTGATTGATGTTTAATAGGAATGATGATCTGTTTTGTCCTTTGCATCACGGATCTTTTTCTTTCATTTTCTTTCATTTAATACAAATTCTATTTTTTAATTGACGGTAGATTTAGGGTTAAAACTTTAGCGCTATATATGTCCAATAGATAATTTTTTATAGCAATTTTATAGATTTATATCGATACATCTTTGAACATTTGAATGATTTTTAACAAGGTAAATGGATAGAAGCTTTTTTTCCTCTTTATATTATGTATTGTTCCATATACATCTCATTTCAATTTCTTTAGTGCAAATTTCATATTTTTATCAACTTCTAGTATTAAAAAAGGTTTGCTGTAATGGTTACTTTATTCTGAAAGGAAAAGTAACAGAGTTAATTTTAAGTATGTACAAAGGATATCGAAGTTTTGAAATCTGTTACATATGATATACTGTAATATAAAATAGGAATTATAAATTATAATATTATAATATTGGGGTTAGGTTAGTAGTTAAGTACTGTGTTATGTTAAAGGGACAATATCTTTAAAAATGTATCTATGTTTGATGTTTTTTGACTTAGTTAATTTTTGGGAAGATTTTAGAATTAATTTAAGGAGTTAAAAAAAGGATTTAATATAATATGATTTGATAATACGATTAACGTATGGTAACACTCAGTTTCCTGTAACAAGTGATCTCTGGGATTAGATTCTAACTGGCATAAATTTCGCGATAAGATCAGTTCTTATATCACGGACGTGACGTAACAAAATTTCTTTCTCATCAGTAAATTAATAATGGTTCTCTATTCCATAAGCAAAAATTATTATTATGCAGTTTCAGTTACAAAAAAAATTATTGTTGTATTAAAAAATATGCGGTAATCATAAGAACTTATGAATTCCAAAAGATTTATTAATTGTGACTAATGAAGACATCAATATGGTCTAATTTAGTACTAATAGTTATGAAAAATAATCGCTTCGTCAATATCTATATTAAATTAAAAGTTCTGAGAAGTGTTTAAATAATCGTTCTTATTCTTATTTAAGAGTTTAGTACGTCTATATATATTTATGTAATGTTTCAAACAAGATAATAGTTCTTAAACATTTTACTAATTTCCTAATAATACTTGAAACGCTTGACAAACATAGATTACATTCTAGCAGTGAAGTCGCACGAAATTTCTCCACAAAATAATTAGAGGCTACGTGGTCGAACGGTTTCCGTAGATCTGTGCAGATGCGGTAATTAGATCCACGAAGCGCATAGCTGTCGATGCCCGACTGGTCTGCCACTTACACGGATCGTATGAAAACCGCAGAATTGCGGTCAATACGTTTGATCTGTGCAACCAGGGCCGAGCAAGTTGGCCGTATTCAAACCACTCGAATCACGCTGTTGCTTTCGATAAAAAGGACAATTTACTGATTTTCAAAGCTCCACAATGTCTGGAAATAGCGTTTGCTCACCACAGTTTCGCGGACAGAGAAACCGATAGACACTGGTAGTAGTATGTATTTTATTTTTTAAAACGTCCATTGGGACACATTCACACTTGACTCGTGAAATTACGTGTACTGTACTTTTATTATACAGAATCGCGAATATACGTGCCTCATTATCTCTTGTTATGGATAATAAAAGTCTTAAGCTTACTACGAAACAATAAGGTTTTGTTCTTTTGTAAATAAATGCAGATTATTTAACAATATTCGTTTGATTTTTTAATTTCTATGTTACTTGATAACTAAAAGATGGCATTTTAATTTGATTTATGTAGTGGAACAAAAAAAAAACGACTTCTAGCGTGCAAACCTCAATTTTAAAAACAGATGACAACTTCCAAAAAAAAAAAAAATTGTATAAAACACGCACATAATAAGAAAATTATTTCTATGTTATTATAATAGCTATAAATATAGTTATAAATAACCATAACTATTTCTCTCAATATTTTTAAATCTATTATTCTTAGTTTGCTATTTCAAATAATTTATTTACATATAGTTTTCACTTTCATCCTTTTATGACTTATTCCAAATTATTTTATAGATGTTTTAAGGCATTTCAATTAGGACTGTTTTTATTGAAATATTTCTAAAAAAATTTATGAAAACCGGGTAAACAGAAAGGACTACAGAAGAACTATCCAAAAAGTCATTTCTATTGTACACAACGCTACGTGGAAATATTTTTTTAAAAACATTTTTTGCTTCAATAAGATCGTAATCGTAGGCGGCCGAACACTTTTGCACACTGATGCATGTAATGCCATTTTATTCTATAAAATACTGTTTTTAATTCCGACTAAGAGACATGTTTGATTTGTAAATTTGAGAAATTTTCTGCAACTAGAATAGTTATGGAAAGACTAAAAAATGGAAATAAAGAGAATATACATACTACATGTTATACCTACCTAAAAATACGAAAAGGGGTAAATTATTACCTACAGTTATATTTTGTAACTTTTCTATAGATGTCATATAACCAATCTTCTCGACAATGATAACATTAAGGTATTTCTAATTCCTGATTAATTTTACCATGGGAAATTAAAATCTTAACTTCATCTAAAGATATGTTAATAAGTACATTCAATATTACTTTATGTTGCTATGTATATAAAATACCATAAATGAAAAAAAGAATCAAAGTAGTGAGGAATAAAAGAAATCAATGACTATATATTTGAATGTTCACAACTAATTATTATAAAATCATTTGTTTCGTTATCTCTTATCCTATTACATTACTCTATTGATATCAATCATATATCTATTTTATCCTATTTTACATTAATAAATATCGAAATTTCTTAAGATTTTCTTCTCCATTCTTGTGTAAAAACAGTTTTTATCAAGTGCCAACAAATAAGATTCACTTACATTAAATAATAAGAGAATGAATAAAAATACATTTAATGATATTTTTCACCAATAAGTGGATAAAACTGTGATATAATTAATATAAAACTTATCACTCTTTAATGAATCAATAACAGCAATCGAAGACTTCATATTTACATAAAGTTAATAACACCACTGTGCCTGTCTTCGACGCTTGTAATTTTTTACGCGAAACACGGAACAACACGACAGACTCAAGTTCCTTGCAGCGAGAATATTACGAAGAAAGTTTCCTTCTAAGATGAAATTGTAGTATTCGTCAGAATCTTGCCTCTTTCAATTGTAAATGTTCCGCGACGTCTATTGAGCAGTTGCATTTCCATGTTTTGTACGTTGTCCTGTCTGCGATCGTTTCATCGTCATTGCTGCCTTTACTTTGCGTTTAAAGAAGCGTTCTCATTTGGAGAACATAAAATGAAAGAGACCATAACATGTTGAAATTCTTCATGTCATAAGAAAATATGTACATTTAAGAAAACGTTTATATGTAATTATCTCGCATATAATAATTTAAGAGTAATAATTTCGAAATAAGGGAAAGTATATAATAAGGAAAGTTTTTAAAACAATTGGACTAAAGCACTATAACACATGAAATAGAACACAATTTGTTTATTTGAAAATCTGATTTAGCAATTTTTAATAGATATAAATATAATAAAATAAAACTAATAAGTAATAATATATTATAATTATTATAGCATTATAAATATATATATTAATTACATCATATATAATATATTGTGTTATTATATCTTATATATTAATATTATATATTATACACATATATATTAATATACATTCTATATTATATATATTTGTATAATTGTATATAATAAGTATTTAAAATTATATTATGCAATAATTATTAACGATAATTAATAGTTATTAGCTATAATTCATTAAAATGAAGTATTGAAAGAATGATGTTTTAATTTATACTACTATAGTAACACTTCCATTATAAATGGAACGCTGTCACATAAATAATATGACTCATACTATTTTTTCAAAATTTTTTTAATTGAACTTTAAAAGCATGTTTACATAAGATGAAGTTATTAATCAAATGAACATAATAAAAGAAAAGTCTACATTTTATTTCTCTCCTTTAATACAAGATACCTATTATCTTCAAAAGTCATATCAAAGTATCGGAAAGTGGAAACAATTATTTCATCTTTTAAAATTAGTATATTTAAAAAACAGATATAAATATGAAAAGTGAATAAATATACAAAACCAGATGTGAAAAGAAAATTTATGTAAGAAATAAATATAAAAAGATAAATAAATATAAACAAGCAAATATAAAAAGATAAATATTTTCATTTTTCTAAATATGTTCTAAATAAGAATATTTCTTTTTAAAGGAATAAATTTTAAGAACAATATATTTTTATATAATATATCTTCTGAAGAAAATGTAGCCTTCCGTTCTGAACCCTATATCCCATGTATATTCCATTACTTCCAAAGTCGAACGTGACGCTTTTGTTGAGAGGAGGAAGTGTCTTTAACGCTGCAATTGGTTGCAATCGCTTCCCGCTCCTAACTCAATTTTAACTTTGCAAGCTCGTTTATTCTTTTAAATCCTCCAATAATATCACAGAGCTATCACGACAGATTCATGAGATTATCATTTCAAGTTAACATTACAGGTATGCTTTGTGAATCGATTACTTGGTTACCTATATCCTTATTTTGATTAACCCACAATTGCAAATCTCAATTTTGTTTTAATTAATAGATACTTATTACATTTTGTATTATGCTTATTAATATTTTCTTGATTTTCATTTTCCTGAATACAAAATTCTAAACATTTGTGCAAAATTCAACTTATGATTTTATAAAATTAAAATGAAAACAATAATTGTACAATTCATTTCATTAGTTTTTTATCGTTTTATTATTCATTTATTTAGTTTTTATCGTAACAAAGACATCAATATTTTATTCTATTACTAAATCTAATAATGTTGTGCAGGAATGATAAAGCACTATTATCTAAAGTTTGAGAAACTAGTATCTGAGGAGAATGAAAAATGTTGCAATACAACTTCAAATTATTCAAGTTTTATTCGTTATAACGTTACCTTCTAAATTATTTGGATTCATTGTCATTTTATATATTTTAACTATATTTTTTATTTTCCTTATGTTATTTTATATCACTATTTGCTATTATATCAGTGTAAATGTTTACTATAAAATTTCATTGTAACCTTTCGATTATTATACAATTCTTTATATTTATGAATTTTAATGTCGAATAAATATATGTATAAGTTTTGATATTTTAAAATTCTTAAAATTTTTGGTAAATAATCACAAAAAGAGGGTCACCTCCGATTTCGGTCATTTTATAATATGCTGTCAAGATCATCATTTTGAGTAATGTTTCGAAGGTTACAGTTAGAGATCGCCGTTTGTTAAAAAGTTATTATAAAAGAAAGTTCATACTAAAATTTTGCATTTTGATACAGTAGTATCAATAAATAAAAACGTGACAAGGGATCGGCTCCGCCTCACCTAAAAGAATATAACCTAGCCTAGATCAAACTTAATTTTAAGTTAATCAGAAACATAGAGATATAAGAATAGAGTACCCGAACCATACATTAATGTGTAAGTGTATACGATATGGGAATGGAAAGAGAATGCTACATAGAGGCAACTTCTGTACTTGTCTAATGAGGCATGCATACTGACGTCGCTCATTGATCGGTATTACATTTACTAACTCACTTACTACTTTACTAATTACTTACACTAATTAATTAATTAACTAATTACATAATTACACGTTTACTATACGAATGTTCATGTATTATTAAATAAAGACACAAGGTGTCTTCTGCAGCATTTTCTTCCTTTTTCTTACTACTATATCGCTTTCAAACTTGTTCACGCATTCCACTTTAGGTCTGGCTTAGATCTGAATTACCTGAGTTACCTAAACAAAAGGATTCCGATTATTCCCAACTCTATTAAATATAGATAATGTCTGGAAAATTATATATTTTTGTGTAAGCTTTTTTACAATAACTGTTTAGTAAACTTTTTAATAAAAAATGTTTATCCTAAAAACGCCGATTACTTTTATAAAATAAATTAGCTTTGCTAGTCGTGATTTAACTCAAGTAGTTCCGTGTATGGTCAGACATGGTGATATTCATTATACAATTTATGCATTTATGTAATTAAACCAAAATTTACAATTAATTATTGGTGAATGTGAAGCGAACAGTATAACTATAATTTCATAATTATAGCAAGAAATGTTTGATATATATATCTAATATATTTATTACTTTATACACACATATATTAACGTAACAATTAGATAAGAAGAAAAAAATGAAAAACGTTTCCAAATATTTGAATTCCTTAGGAAAAAACGAAAAATGAAAGGTTTTCTAGTCAATTTCTTCACTAGAAGTAAAGTAATGGTAACTTAAGCTCAAACAGCTAGAATAAGATTATAAATAATACTTAGGATGAATCTGAAATACCACCTTATGATTACAGAAAAGAAATCAATAGAAGTCTAACGAATAACTAATAAAATAAATTAAAAATCTTTTAGTGTCAACGAAATTACCACTAAACAATATAGGAAGCTAAAATCCGGACACCAGTTTACTGAACAGACGATACCAAGTGGATATTACACGTGCAATAATTATCCATACCAGAGTGTTCATATCTACTTTCAAAAAGACTTATATCTAAATGTACTCTCTATGCAACCAAACTCTCACAATAAAATATATTCTTTTTGATTGCGGTCACTTTAAAAGAAATTAGTAAAAAATTTTAATCAAAAACAATAACGATGACATCTTATATTTCTTTTTCCGGCTTTTTCCTATGTATGTATCATATAAAATCATATTGGTAGAAAATTTTTCGTAAAGAAATCTTTATTTACATTACAACATAAATAAATATAATTGTGTCAAATCACTCATGGCCTTAATAGTCAATCTGACTATAAGCCTTAAGAAAAAAGAAAGATTATAAATAAAAGTTGGTGACACCGATTAATAATTGTTGTTTAATTCTTTAATTTATAATAATAAAAGACGAAAACTTATTATATAACAATTATAATATCAAGAATTGATTCATATAAGTTGCAAAATTTTTTCTTTGTAATGTAAATATTCTTTGTATCAGTAACTTAATAATAGTAAATAATTCACTACACAATTTAATTATAACTGAAAGTTTTAGTTAAAATATGACTTTCCATATATTCTGAAGACATCCTCTTTAAAAAGTTAATAGATTACACAAATAGCTTAAAAAGCTTTGAAAGCATACTTTATATAGGAGAATATCTTCTCTTTTTATTAAGCAGCAAAAGAGACCAAACTGAATGGAGGTTGATGAAACCGTTATAAGAAGTTCTTTAGAAGTAAAGACTCTGGTCATTTTAATACCACTTTAACCACTTTAGTATTTCCAGTGAGTGTCTTTTACCAGCCTTTCTTAGTGAATTATACGTACTTATTATCATTGGAATGTATAATATACAATGGAAGTGATAAGATTTGACAGAAAATATTTTTATCTGAAGAGAAAGAAGCGTTTGTTGCTTAAAATAGTAATAAGACTGAAGAATAGTACATTATAGGAAAAATATAGATATTTGCTTTGCTTTTCACGAAGAGATGTTTTGTTTTTTAGAAGGTTTGGAATGAAAATAAAATAATGAAAGTATACATACTTTACGATATATCGATATAAACAAATAAATTTTTGGTTATCAAAATTTTAATGCGAGCAAAGATACAATGATCTCTTCAATCATTTTATGATATAATATTCGGTTATTTTGATCTAATAATAATATACAAGTTGCATTATATCTAACGACAACTAAAATATGTTAAAATTAGAATCCAGAATAATAATTTGTACACTACTATTTATCAAAAGTTTTATTACTTCATTATGTATCCCTATTGATGAGAATGTCAGAATATACCTATATTATTAAAGAATATTAACTATTTGAATTCGATAATTCTGCACATATCCTTCTATACAATTTTATGTATTTAATAAAATAATTCTTAACGTAAAATGTTCTGACAATGCAGAACTTAGTCCTCTCGACACTATAAGTCAACTGTACGGAATAAAAAGAAATATTTTAAATAAATATCTTTGACTGTAAAAACGATATCCATGTATTGAATAAAAAATTGATATAAAGCACGAATATAGTAAGCATATAAGTGTTAAATGTCGTTACTGAATATTGAGGCTTATTAACATAATGAATAGGTGACTAAATATTTTTGTGATCTCTAAGAAATATTGTATGTATTTGTATTAAAAATCTGGTAGGTTTATGTATTTTCATTTTATTTTATTTCACGATAATTGAATCTCATAGCTGATGGAATTTTTAAATATTTCATATAACGCATATAATATATTCATAAAAGTAGTTTACAAGTGTTCGAATACATTCGTCAGCCAGTGTACCAAGTTACAGTTATCCCTGTTAATAAAATAATAATTAATAAATAATCTATAAGGAAATCGAATGTTAACTTCTGCTAAGATAATAATACTAAATACATAACTACGGAAATTACGAGTAAAATAACATTTGTGGTTATCTTAACCAAGGTTGAAGCTGGAAAAATCGAATAACCGTCTTACGAGAATTCTTAACGATTTTTCTGCTCTGTTAAGGTTACAAAATTGAGGTTACAATGATTGTTATGTATTATTTATTAATACATATAGTATTGTTAATTACTTAATTTCTTTTATAAATTCCTGTTCCGTAAACAATTTTTTAAGAGATACGTTCTTTCCATTTTTTAGCAATTAAGTATCAAAGTAAAGTGCAACATTCCTCATACCAATAGCTTCATCGAAAGCGCCGCGTCATAACGGGTCGTCAGGCGCCCGGATACTACTTTGGTCCAATCCACAACCCATTGATTTTTCTTGTTTATTTATACAATACTAAAAATGGTTACCTCTCTCATGAATAAGTTTAGGTTGGGTTATATAAAAACACGGCTGCTTCCTCCAGAAATAATAATCTTAACCTGAATTTAATTGAAGTTTTCTGCCAATATATATCTAGAATGATAAGGCAAAAACATATTTCAGAATCATCGAAATCGGCGAGGAGACCGAACTTTTAGATAATTGCGAAAAATTCGTTTAAAAAAGCAATTCATATAATTGATTGCTTACTTAAAATATAATACATAATTATACAATTTTAAAAAATTTCAATGTAATGAATTTGAAAAGCTTGGTTTTACACAAACCTTCTTTTACAAATTTCTGCCGATCTGAAGGTGTAGAATCACGCTACGATCCGCTTTACACTTAATTTCTTTACATGCTGTACATACCTAGTAGTAGCAATATACTTTTATTAATAACTTTTTAAGGAATAACGAGCGACGACTAAAATCTTCTGAAAGTAACTCAGGAGAATTGATAACAAGTGTTGAGGTCAAGCTCGTTGAAACTGGACCCCCTTTTGTCAACTTACCAATTAGATCTTATGTCCAATTTACCACGATTTACTTTGAACTGTTTTATAGGTATTAATACTATAGAAAAACAAAAACTTTTAAACAGGAATGTAACAACACCTTTCAGTTTTTATTCTTATTTTCTAATTTTCCTTACCAGAAACTATCTCTAAAAGTGTCGTTAAAAAATTTTGATAATTAATGTCTATCACGTCACTTATATCATCATGAAACGAAATCGGTAACACAACTATGATGACTAACATTATGACTAACATAACTATGACAATCATTACCTTCAATTCGTTTCCTGGAGCTTGTGTAGTTTTAATCATCGTTCGACACGGATAAACGATTTGTTGAACCTTTCCTGGAACAGATTGCTTTTGAAATTACTTCGATCCTTATCGATTCAGTTTTCACTAACTCCATTGTAGAACTAGACTGTTGCGACAGTTAGCGAAGACATGCAAATAACAATTCGTCCATAGCGGGCTCATTTTAAATTCGTTTTAGCATCGTACGTACATATGTATCCGAGTGATGATCCTCACAAGCTAATGTAATTATTCATCTTTTGATATCTTATATATTTAGGGTGTCTTTTGAAATTGAACTGAGCTGTCATTGTAGTATGATGAAAGTTAAACGAAATTGATACGAATGATGCGTATGTCTTCTATAAATAGTAAGAGTTTAAAGATTTCACAGTCACCATATGTTCCGATATTATCGAAAGCTTTTAATTACACTCAAAATCGAATAGTCTTTGTTACATAGATACACAAAAAACTCATCTGTTAATCCTATAACTTCTAAAACTTCTTTTCTACGTATACATGTATTCTATGTATCAGTAACAACATAATCAAAATAATATATAATCATACATAAGAATTATTTAGGATAAATAAATACAAAAGTCACTTCAATAAGTCACCTTAGTTATATGCTTACTGCCTCAACTACTATTAACATTTTTCAGGTAATAAGTAATAGCAATAGATAGCAATTAATAAAATTAGTATCTTGGACGAAAATATATTTTATAATGCTATTAAACCAGCGCTTGAAACTTGAAATCAAATGAATCAAACAACTTTAAACATCATAATTGTTCTAAATCAAGCTATTCGTTTTTTGTAAATTAATATGCGCTCCTTATTTTCTATAAGAAGGTCTAAGCAAGAGCAGACTACAAGAAGATATTAATGCTTGTATCGAGAAACAAATGGTAAAGTTAATTGCAAAATTTTAGGTAATCTATATTCATTTTAATTATGGTCCCATTGTTATGCAAAAGTCATGACAAATTCAAAAATCCTATACAGATCATCGTATTGCACATAAAAACAATAATATAAGACCAACTCTTTCTATTTTTCTCACAGATCTATCGCTCATAAAATCTATTTATTATTTAATGATAGAGATGTGTAAAAAGTTGAATGAATAAGTTATTATAGGAGTTGTGTGACCATAAAAAATTACCGAACTTCTATTTTATTTCCATTGTACTTAAACACATATGTAACAACGGTTAAGATTTTTCGTATAGTTACTAAATAGCATATAAAATATATTGCAAGCTTTTCGAGGACAGCGTTAAATACCTTAGAATGCTCTTTCAGTATGACAATGCTTGACCGCCATACTAAAAAATTTCAACTAGTTTATATTTATATTAGTCAAATTTCAATAAATTCCTGTTTAATTGCATTCAATTGCAATATACTATAACAAAGAGTCACCAAGAATATGTTTCTGTAGTGACCAAATTGAAAAATGCCGTTTGTATCCATGCGGATACAAATCATGCTCAATATATTAATAATGTACAGGTTAATGGAATTATATATACAGTAAGATTGTCACTAGCTCAAGATATAAACATTGCAATTAATGATGTTATAGAATTAGAAATTTACCCGCATATTTGTCTCTGATCTTCGAGCTTATCCTTGCGTGTTTAACATGCCTTGCGAAATTATTTGGATAAAGCGAACTCTAATTACTGTAAAACTATAAATTCAATTTACCTTCTATCGCCTGCTGTACCCGTCTTGTGTTCGACTAGCTTCTATTGTAAGCGATGAAATTGTAATGTCTGCATTACTTTTGCGTAAATGATGCGATCGTGTCCGTTTAATTATACTGGTCGGGGGAAAATCGGAAAATTCAAATTCGTCTATGTTCGACGGTTGGACGTAGCGGCGAATTTATTATTACATTTAATTATTTATTGTTACATTACGTATATCCTAACAATCTTGATACTCCAAGGCAAAACAACATGATTTAAATTGTCCTCCACTCATGTACCGCTACATATGAAAATATTGCTTGACGCTAAACATTTCATAACTTCGAAGGAAGAACATGATCAGTGGGAAAATTTGATGGAGATATTTCTTTTGGTGTTCCGAAATTGTTTTATTTTGTTTTAATGAAACGGAAGGTTGACTTTTGATACAGCTGAATGTAGTTGATAGAACAGGATGGACAGGTGAAAATGAGCTTAATTCTATTTCATGTGGATGTAAAGCTTTCAAATAAAATATGTTTACGCTTGAATATTCATATGCGGTATATTATATTATATATATTATATATAGTCATTTCATTTTATGTACTTTATATGTGATGAGATAAAACAAAATTTGTATTCGGAGATTTATATTTAACACTAACCTTACCAGGCTCGGTCGAATGATCGGTTTCAAAATTTAATTTAAAATTGCACATTCATTGTTATTTCTTTTGTTCATCTAACTTTATATAAATCCTTATATTATCTGATTAATCAATTTGTCAATTTTTGTTAATATAAGGATTTACATAAAGTTAGATGAACAAAAGAAATAACGATGAATGTAAAATTTTAAATTAAGCTTTGAAACCGGTCATTTGATCAGGCCTGGTAAGGTTAGTGTTAATTAATTTTTAATTCGTATAACAAATGTTATATAAATATTCTTGTATAAATTATATGACTTCATTTTAGCAGTTATTATTTCTTTTTTTATATAGATTAGAATTTAATCCTTTATATGTAAGGATATCTTTTTAAAGTATACTCATATTTATACATATGATCTTAAAAATAAGCGATATATTAATGATAATTCACAAAAGCTTAATTACTGACATATATTACAAATATATAATATATAATTATAAATATTTATTAATAATAAATCGATTCTGAGAAATTTCTGCGGAGAACTTCGATTGAGAATTCAATGTTACGAAACACAAATTTTAGAACGTTCGTGGAAATTTACGAAGTTCCTAAGATCCAGGAATCCAGGTTCCTAGGATCCAGGATCCAGGAAGTCTCTTTAAAGTTGACTATGAAAATTCTGCTAAAAATCTAGTAACAAGTTTCTGTTTAAAGTTCAAAATAAAATTCTTTTGAAGCTTAAATAAAATTTGTTTTTAAAGTCCGAATATAAAACTCTCTTGTCTAACAGCTAAGTTTTCGTTTTCTCTAACGTTTATGCTTTTCCAATACAGCAGTTTTATCGTAAAACATGGCATACATTCGCATGGTAATCCAAATTAAAGGTAGAAAAGGTCCGATTGAGCAATGTTCGTGTGTTCATCTAGTCCTTATTCCAAAGAATAAAATTGTAAAAATATAATATACTATAATATGCTTTAGATATACAAGTTATACGGCAACTCCGTTATATCAACCAATTGGAGACGAAAGTGTTCACATAAGAAAATTTTCACATAACAGTACGGTAACCGGTTAGCATTCAATTTGATTTAATACTTAAGATAAAATTGTGGAGGCTCGCTATTAGCACGTTATCGTCTTCATGGACGACCGGCTCGTTGTAAATTGTCCGTCACACCCTGATAGGGTTCGGTGATCGACGCGATGTTTAACAGACAAAAGCAAAAGCCGCGGCAGCTTGGCTGCTGGTGGCTCAACAATGTCATGCGTGTCGGCTTAGCATACACGCATAATAAATACAATTTATAGATAATTTCATACATAGAATACTAGATCAAAAGGACAATATCGTTCAATTGTCCTTCTTTTTAATTTGAAATTAAAGAAATCACACGAATTATATGGACTCCAATTTCTTTTAATAGTTAAATCATGAGCCTCAAGCTATCTAAGTCTTGTTTTCAAATTTGTAAATGCCTCGAAATAAGATCTCTTCGTTACTGCTGGTATTGATTTCATCTTGATTATTCGTTTCTTGACCATTATTTGAAACATTTTGCAAAGTAACTTCACCAAGAGATTGAGCTCAATTATTGTAATTTCATCGGCTCGGCACCGCTCTGTTACGTCGGGCTTATTACAATCATCATGGTATTTTATGTTGTATCGCAATGACTTCATCTATACCATTTTCGCTTAAGTCTACTTTCTCATTGTCTGTTATTATTTCAAGCAGTAAAAGTTTCGCCAATGCTTCTTCGGTATTTCGTTTTTCATGCTCAATCAGGCATTTGCCACCACATTACTACAGTCTTTTAAACTTAATTTTTTAATGAATTCTAATTACGTGTTCGTTCATTAATTACGTCCATGGTTAGCAGAAATCGTACAAAAAAAGCAAATATGTAAATACCTTCTGTGTTTAGTAATAATGTAATAGGATATATATTGTTTACATAATAGAACGTTCACAAAATGGGAGCTCATTGCTATTGAACAGAAGATATCAGAAGCTTAAAACTATTATTCAATTCTTCAGTTAATACTTGAAATATTATTTAAATTACTATCTTTAACACTAACGAAAATTGTTATTTGAAATGGTAGTATTGTATGATGTTTTCACATATTTCGAACAATTTGAAATCTAATTAATATCTTTAATTCTAATCATAGGAAAATGTAAACAATTTTACAAGAGTACATATGTATACATACATTTAAAAAAACCAATTAAAAAATTAATATTGTATAAACAAAAGATTAATATTATATATTAATATAATTATTTCTAAATAAATCGCGAATGTTTTGAGTATAATATTGGGTATAATATGTATTTTACATACAATATTGTACATTTTCATTACTATTTGTGAAATATATTAAAATATTATTAGAAAAAATATCGCAGAAAGTTTATTGCAACAGACAAGATTTCAAACAAGGATATTTAGAAGTACATAAATTATACTTTTTATCCTGTATCTAATATAAGCATAATACGTACCTCATTTATATCTATTCTAAAAAAATATATTAAATTATTCTAATTCAAATATATTTTTCATACTCAATTACTTGAAACTTAACTGAATTACTTGAAATATTTTAATTTCCTAAACTCAATTTTTATATAATAATCTAAGTTAATAAAGAATGGTAAAATTTATGAAACATTAGAAATTGCTAAGGTCTCATTGAATAAAAGTAATCATGTAACGGATAAATTCCCATGATCATTCGCTGAAGAAGATTATTGTTCGGAATTATGGCATGAGTTTACGTTGACATCACGCTATCCTTCATATTGGCATGGAGCCAAATTCACGAACCCAAATTATATTCTCCTAATGTTCGTAAATGCAAGCACAGATTAACTACGCAAATACGTTAAATGTGTCGTATAAAATGTAGGGATAAATTTTATCCTTCAGGACTTTTTTATTTACAAACCACTTATTTTCCACATAATCTACAGCTTTCACCTCAACGATATACAATTAAACAACATTATCAATCAAATAAACTATAGAAAATAGAAAATTTATGAAGAGAATTATGTGTAAATATCACAAAATTACATTCTGTATTATAACCATATGAATTTGTAAACAATATTCAATTTTAATATGAAATTTCAAAACTGTTATGCAAAGTTAAGAGAAACGTAAATTTAAAAATAAATAGAAAAAAGATAATTTTATTTTTTCTTTCAAAAATTATATACTATCTTTGAGTCGAAATATTAGCACTTAGAACGGTTCCCTCTAGCAATGTTAACAATGCCTCTAATTTTCCATTTCCATCGTGTTCTCAATAGTCGAACGTGTCATAAACGCGGTTACTTCCAAAAGTTAAGGTAGTTAATTCTAGCGATCTGATCGGTCGAAGGTTACCCCGAGGAATTTCTGTGACTCTACTCGTTTCGAAACTTCAAGTTTCGTCCAGCTATCGCTCACCTCCTTTCCGCTCTTCGTTTACATGAAAGTGCGTGATATACAATCATATAAACAGATCTCAACTCTCTCTAGTGAAACTGTCCGAAAACTGAATCGTGAAAAAAGCAACATGAAAGACGAGATTCTCGTTGTGTAAAACAGACCGAGATAAGTAAAGCGTCTCCGTCTCTATCTGAAACATTCATAACATGTCACACATGCGCAGAACGAAAACTTTCTTCTCTTTCATCTTCATTTTTCACGACATAATTTTTGACAATTTTACCTATGCTTCGGTCTGTAAGTGTCAAGGCCTTTACCTTTCGTACCGAGAAGGTCAAATTCGTTGATCATCAGTTTCAGATCATCGTATTTCGTACTTGTTTCTTCGCTCCAACGACCGAGCCACAAATTTTCGCAATTCTACGACATAACTTCCGTCGCATATTCCGCATATTTTCATTCTAGATATTAGGCCGAGTTCTGCACTACGTATGCCCAGCTGCTATTTTTGAGATTGCACTACTTTACGCAATTTATGAATTTTCCGCAGGGATCACAAATGTCCTACACTATCAATAGCGATCGGCGCATCGTGGGCGCATACGCGCCACAGATCCTCACACAGAAAAAGTGCAGAGAGACCCTAGTGCACTTGGGCCTCGCTACATTGGGTCTCACTATATTGGACCTCGCTACATTGAACCTCAACCACCCTATATCCTCTGCACAGAACTGGACGTGAGGAATGCGGAAACAAGCTCATACCTCATAATGTCTTCCCTTTCGCGCGATTCTTTCCCGACAACGTGGGAGGGAGTCTGCCGAGGCTTCATGAGAGGATCACTAAGACATCGAAAGATCAGATCAAAGAAAACCTCGTTCCAAAAAGATCGACACCGTACAAAAAGCTGTGCGATTTACGAAGAGTGGTTTTTCACAAAACCAAACGATGCGAGTTGGCACTATTGTGCAAAAGTTTCCCCACGCTAAAACCGAAGTCAAAGGGATTGGCGGCAGCGCGTGAACCAGTGAATAATCCATCATTTCGAGGCTAGTTCACTTCTTCGAATCGCTTATATTTATTCAGCGGATGACAAGTGTTGTGCATCGAGTGAACGTCACAAACGTGCACACAATACCCTAATATTGTCCAAAAATATTTTATTATTTTGTGCAATCATTGTATTTGCTGATGTTAAAATGTAAAGTTATTATTGAAATTTATATAATTATGTTTTCAATCTAATACTACGAACGAAAGTTACTTATCACCCATCTCCTTTTCTTCTTACTTACAATAGCCTTACGGTATTGAGAGTACTCTGTATTGAGTCTTTATCCAGACTGCTAAAGTACCTGTTTTGTTCAGAGTGCCACCTCTTGTATAATATTTCTTTGTGTATAATGTCTATGTCTGACGTGACAACTAATATGAAACGAAGGGTTCCATTGAAATATATCGACTTTCCAATTCTCCTGACTTTCACATGTACATACAAGAAGAAAATTTTTATAAGTATGTATGATAAGTAATTGCTCGTTGCATAAATTTACATTGTTATTATTATTTACAAATTACTATCATTAATTGTAGTATAAAATTAGTATAACATCGTGTGGACAATAGAAGATATTATGCCGACATTATGTATATGTATAAGAAAATTGATCAGTGTAACATAAGTTAATCATACTATTGTTTGACGACAAAATTGTTGATTGATTATTATTGACGACAAAAGTCTAAAAGAAACCATAGGTCACAAATGACCTGTTCTTTCGGTAAAAAATGTTCAAGTTTTAATAATTCCCAAACTGACTTTATTCGCAATATATTTCAATTTATATTCATATTTAATGAGGAAGTAGCATGCTATTTACGAAGCAATAGGAAATTACAGATTAGCTCGTGAAATATATCAGAATACAGGAATAATGGAAGATCTTTACACGCAGAAGATATTTCGTGACAATTCAATTTTCAGCAATTATGTTAACAATTCGGTGATCAGGAATTAATATTGCGGCATCTGAATGCATAAAGAAAAACTTTAATTATCGCTTCTGTTCATGCTTATCCATCATTGAACTTACGTAAAATAGTTCGTAGAGTGAGAATCAGTTACATGATATTGCGACGAATAATTTGAGAAGACTTGCGTGACCTTAAAAAATTTGCCGCTTTAAAGCATTCCAATCAGATGATTATGCTAATCGACGAAGTTTTTGCCGTTGGATGCTACGTAAGTTGCAACGTGATCTACGCTTTTTAGGGTGTGTATTGTTTATGGATGAAAATACTTTCTCAAGTTGTATCCTTAATCGACATAGTGTCAGGATTTGGGCTTACAGAAATCCATATGCAATGGTTAAAAGATTTAATCAAGGACGATTCACTGTAGACGTATGGACAGAAATTATATTGTTGGCCCTATCCTTTTGCCTGCATCGATAACAAGTGCAAGATATTTGCGATTTTTACGCTCACATCTCCTAGGCAAATTACATGAAATTATACACGGCAAAACCTTCGCTTCATTTATTTTATGGTGGCACGATGATACTCCATGTCGTTATAGCCGACCCGTGCGGCAATTTTTGAACGATAAATGTGAATCATCGTGGATAGGATACAGACCTACTTGCTTCTCACATGTAGCTTCTTTGTTCAGAAGATTTGACGACAGTGGATTTTTTTCTTTGAGTAAAGAGATTGTTTATAGTTCGAGTAACAGATTACAACCGTTAAATAATTACAACATCTGATTAAATATAATTTTTACCATACAAAAACAATACGTAATTTGGGGGGAGAAACTTAGTAAAAGTGTAGAAATGCAAGTTCGGGGCTATTTAAATTGACAGCAGGAGAAAAAGGAGAAAAGTAAGAAGAATGAAAGGAAGATATAGAATATATAATGATGGCATCTACCTGCAACACTGGATACTGTGTTTTCTTCGTCTCACTACAGAATGTAAACACATTGTGAATGAAACCAGTTATTAAGAAGTATTAAGAATTATATATAGAATTTTAACATCTTTTCCCGAGAGAAGGAGTCATTTGCGATCCATGGTACCTGTGAGAATTTTATTCCCCGTAACGAGTAGAATACGTTGCAATAAAAACAACTTTGACCTTGAAAATCATGCACGTCAATTTTGCACGAAATTTCTTTTACAAATCTCCACCGATTGAAAGGTACAGAATCACGCTACGATGATTTTTAGAGTCACTTCTTATATATCCTGTACATATATAGCAAGAGTATACAGATAAATTCAGCATTTTTGGAAGTCTGATGTAACGTTATATCTGACACAGTGTTGCTTTTAGAGAAGTCTCTTAAATATTACAGGCAATAGGTTATCTGCCGGGAGAACTTTAATTGCCTTTAAGAGTCTACCTTGGCGATCCTAAGGTCAGTTCTCTATTTTAGGACTATCGCATTTTATGCCATCCAACATAAACATACATCAACACACATTTTTACTTCTGACGAAAACGTTTACCTCTTGAATATTCAATATGCAAATAGTGCAATAAGCAAAAAACAAACCATTTGTCTTTCCAATGCTAACACTGATATAAAAACCAACTCTAATATATAGAATTAAAACAAATGTAACGACCATACAAATTGATATTTAAAAATCAATAATTAATAAATTAATAATTAACAGATATACCTCATCTTTCCTTTCCCTTCCAAGATCAAACCTCTTTTATTCCATAAAAGAAATTCTTCTTTCATCACTCATTAATAGTACTCATAATCATAAATATCATAAAGAAGTCATAAAGAAGTTATTAATAAATAACTTACTAAAGCACAATGTTATACATACAACATCGAGCTTTATGGAATTAAAAATGTAATTATAGAATAGAAATAATTTCTTCAATGTATTTTTGATAAATTTTGTAACATCTTTATTTATACTTCTCTAAGTAATTGTTTGTTAATATTTTTTAGCAGGCACGAATCTCATGGGCAAATTCACACAGAGTGTCCGGCGAATCGTTCAGGATGTAAAGGATGAAGGAACATCAAGTAAGTTGCTGTAAAATATTATATACATAATATTTTTAAAAGAATCTAGGTGTATATATGTACATATAGATTTGTAAATTATCATTTGTAATTAATTTCTAAGAACTACGTAATTTATTTCAGTAATTCACTGTATTTCACTGTAGAATGAAATCTATTGTGCTAAATCTACTTGTACTAAATTTAGCAAATTATAAAATGTTCTCCAATATGACAATTTATTTAATTACGATTAATTATATTTAATCATGACGATCTAGTCAAAATCAATTCGACTATTACTTAATCCTTTAACAGTGTAGTTCAAGAAAGATTTTCTTCATATTTTCCTCACGCTTGTATCTCTCCAAATATCTTTTTTCAAATTATGAACTACTTTATTCTTGAAAAGTATAGAATACACAAAAAAAGAATATTATTCCTAAAGGTACCGCTGACCGATCGAGATGAAATTTGGTGAGCATCGTTGGACGAGGTAATAGATCTGAAATATGAAATTTAAACTTCGGGAAATCATGCGTTTGGAAGATACAAGCCCCTATATATATATCAGATCTAACAGATCTTCCGTTCGATATTTTTGACGAAATTACTCGTCCTAACTTACTCTAATCTGCCTTACTTATCTCTCATTTCGGCTTTCTCAGAATGAGTAATAGCCAGTAGTTTAATATCCGATTCCTAGATAAACTACTCGAATTGATCGAATCATTTCTGAATTAACAAATTAAGCCCTTTCTTCTTGTCTTCTCTTCGGCATAAATATTCATAAAGGTGATAATTTAAGTTGCTCCCTCGAACACATCTCCTTTGAAGCCGTAATCGGAGTAGCCTCCATTGAGACTCAAATGTCTGAGTGTAGGCTCCAGTTTTAACAACTATGAAGTTTATAGAACGGTTGATAGATAAATGTTGATATCCTTCGTCTCTCAAAAAATCGTATGCTTTCAGCAATCGATGGCTCCAAATATTCATCTATTTTCGACTACGTGACCTTTTACGTTTTTTCGCCGGCCTTCTTCCTTTCTCTTTCCGAACTTCATTTTATGAATTTCTACTATCTTTCCTTGTTCACTAATCGGTCCCTCAGTGTTGATCACTCTATCAACTCTTAATATGCAGATCTCTCTACAATGAAAGTAAAGATTTGCGATCGATCCTTGCAAAGCAAAATTTCTATCTAAGCCTCTAATTATTATGGGCATCTTCGTATGTACTTAAATCCATAGGATAAGTAACATGTGAGCCTTAAAATGTCTTTCATTGGAACATCACTCACAAAGTTTTTATGACATCTTTATCGCTTACCTGGCACCTCTCAAGAATTTTCCATTAATTTCATGCTATGTCTGCCATCTTTTGGCATTTTTACTTAGATGATAATAGTCCCACACTTAGCACCGAGGAACGCATCTATCTCGTATCACTAACACTTCCAAAGCTAGTCTCTCAACATTCCGGGTCGTTTGTTGAGACAGCCATCACAAACGTTGCTTACACACGATGATACAATCTGGACTGCCGTCTATTTACGGAAGCATCATCATTTATTTATCCCAAACTAATATCAATAATTCTCCTTAAAAGGTACTGGTCGTTTGTTTCTTCACTCATAGAATGTTTCTAAGCTTAATAGTATATAGATAAATATACACATTTAGTTATACTCCTCGTCAAAAAGATAACCCAGGCGTTTTATCTTTAATTTCTCAATGACGAATGCAAAGTTTTTCGTCTGTAACATATAACATCAAAACGTTATGAGCTCAGGATATGCGGTTCATTGAAAATAATTAAAAATCTTACGAGGTTTAGTATGTAACAAAAAAAATTGTTTTATTTTAAGAACGAAATGATAACACACTCTGTTAATATGTTTAAAAACTATATATATATATATGATATATATATATATATATACGATAGAACAATTAAAAAACAATCAAGACATCTACGGCCGAATTAAAGAAAAAGTACAATCCAACGCGCATGCAAAAGAAAGATTGGAACCAAAAGGGATAGTAAGAAAGGAAAAACCTGATGAAGCAGACAAAACGTTGTGATGCAATATTTGTGGCATGCGCGATTATAAGACGAAAAGCTACCCTGAACGAGAAAAAGGCACGAAATGCTATAAATGCAGTAAGTTCGGACAAATTGCAAACTGCCGCCTGAGCGCTGTTCAGGACAATACACACGAAACAAGAGAACACGAAACAAAAGAAACAAAAATACACACGAAATTGAAATCGGGTGAGGTACAATGCGTTCGTCAATTGGAAGGTGAAATGGAACGTTAATGAGAAAAGATAGGCACCGACAAAACATTGAGGGAGTCGGCAACGCAATTACGAAAGCGATCGGCACCTTCGAAGAGGACATGATGATAAACCCTGAAGCATACAAATTGGAACTTTTGTGGTGCCGACAGACGCGATTTTACACACGATATTAAGACAAGACTTTTTCGGAAGTGTTGACGTGATACTGAGACAGAGTGAGTTAATAACAATAGAGAAAGTACCGCCAATACTACAGGAAAAAAAACAGTGACACCAGTAAAATCATCGAGGAGAGGGAGGAGCAAGAAGAAAATAACTGAGACGAACTAGACGTTAAGCGTGAATATAACGATAAATTAGAGACAATGATAGAGAAATACGCACCAGCGAAGGAGATAAACACGAATTTTAAATCTGCAACAGTATTGGGCGACGAATCGCCGATCACGCCGGAGAATTGGAAATCACGTAGATTAGCTCCAAAAGAGAAGAATATTTTAAACTAATAGCTAGATGAATGGTTGAGAAGCGGAGTGATTCAGCCGAGAAGAAGTGAATATGCGAATCCAGTAGTGATTGTTCCAAACAAAGGCGTATCGCACAGAGTTTGTATTTGTCTCGATCGTTCGCGGAGAGACGCGATCGCGATATAGCGCGTCAATGAGAGAGATTAGATAATCGACGCCATGAACTGATCGATCCCCTTATTTCTGTTAGGATAATAGAGGTGGTTCAATTGAGTATACACTGAAATAAAAGGTATAAATTACAGTTTATTCAAACAACTTGTTGACTAGAGAGTATAATTATGTTTCGATTGGTAGACAAAGTTACAGTGTAGAGTACGCGACACAAGCTTAAACTTTCTGTGAAAATGATGCTTTTTTTTTATTTGGAAGAATTTTACAATCAATTCTCTGGCGTGGTACTATGCCGCGTATAATAAGTGCTTATCGTATATTTAATTCTAGTTGAATCTAATGCTTAAATCTAAAGGATAATGTCTTTTTAGCCTGCGGATCTGATCCATCGTGTCAAGTAATTGAGTAACTAGTGGGTTTTGGTGGCTGTTAATTCTTATGTTATATCTATTACTGAATTTGGATAACTGTAGGTATCCTAAGGTCGCAATGTGTTGAAAAATGATGCTGCGGAGGAAAACTTGCGATGGGTGGATCTGAGGGCACGAAATGACCAGATTTGTTAAGGACAAGTTTTCGTTAGGAGAGTGAGGGAAATAGACTTCGCTGTTAATTGGTTATTTGCCAGGGTGGTGCGTGAGGGAGTTGAAGGTGGGGAGTGGTGGTAGTCGTGCGAGTGTCAGATACGAGAAGTGAGTGTGCCTGTGATAAAGTGGGTGTAGGAACTAGCAAAATTCAGTCGGAATAGACGGGACAAATATAAAAAAAAAAAAATCGTGTGTGAGGTTATAGCGGTGAGGAAGCCATATTGGGACACGTGACAATAGCGCCGCTGTACGAGCTACCCGAGGAACTACACGGGCGCAGCCATATTGGCACGCGCGCGGGCCATTTGAAAGTGGTAGTGACTGGCGGTAGTGGCAAGTGTCGGCATAAGCGGTCATTCTGTGAGCCGTAATGGGGAGAAAAAAGGACATTGTGGACGAGGATAAAGAGCCGGATGAAACCACGAGAGGAAGGCGCAAAGCGGAGTTGGCTTCCGAGCCTACACGCGTTAGCACCAGACGTGCGAGCAAGGAGGGGTTCTTCCGCTCTGCATTGAGCACGGGGAGCCTACGAACCGAGGGAACGTCGGAGGAAGAAGAGACCTACGTCGTCGAAGAGCTTCGCGCGAAGAAAAGGAAGGCCGGCGGATTTTCGGAGCTCCCCATGGAACTGGCCGAAGAGATGAGGACATCTACTACGGCGGATATAGGAACGGAACTGCTCCGTCGAGCTACTGAGGTGACTAAGGTTGCCGAAACATCTCGCAAACTCAAGGGTACATACGTGAAGACGCTGAGGGAAGCGGCGAGGTCCATCGCCGCTGGCGTAACCAGTGGTGAGAAGGGTGGATCCCGCCCCTGGAGCCTTCGCGATAATGAAAGGACGCATAACGGTATTAGAGGCGGAGTACGAGGCGCTCCGAAAGGAACTGGCCTCGCAGGCCACGGCAGAGAAGGACGGCGAGACAGCGCGTCTCGCCGCAATCGAACGCAAGATGGAGGAGCTAGGCCCCTCGCTGCGCTCCTCTAGGTAGGAAGAAAGCCCCGGGGGGGGGGGTCGGAGAACGTGGAAAAGGGGGGAGACAAGCAGCCTCTTCTACGCACACAGCAAACATTGGCGGTGACGATCACGATGAAGAATGGATCGGGCCAATCCTACGAGGAGGCATTGGCCGCGGCCAAGGACAACGTCCTTCTAGCCGAGGTCGGCATCAAGACGGTAAGAATAAGCATAACTATGACTGGAAGCGTCGCTCTGGAGCTCTCCGAGGACCAGAAGAGGGAGAAGACCGCTGCCCTCGCAGCACGACTGACCCGGATCCTGGGCCCGAGCAAGGTTCGCGTGGCGACATCCTTCCGAGCTGCAGAAGCAAGGGTGACCAGAATAGACATTTCGGCCACCAAGGATGCACCGCCGCAAACCCGAAATGTCCGCTCTTCGAGGCGCTCGGGGCACCGTCGGCATACAGGATGGGAGGACGGGCCTGCGCCCTCCAAGGAAGGACAAAAGAAGAACCACCCGCGAACCCGAGGTCGCAAGTGGCCAAAACGAAGGCTCGCCGCCGCAAGGCTCCTCTGACCCTAAGCCCGCGAGTAGAAAGCCTGGCCCGGAGAAAGCCATGAAAACCATGACCTCAGGGGATTAAGAACATGCGCATCCCCCAAACCAACCTGGGACGGTCAAGACGGGCGCAAGACCTGCTCTTCCAGACCATCCGGGAGAGCGGGGTCGCTCTAGCGGCGGTGGCCGAACCGTACTGGGTTCTGGACGCTCCGGACTGGACTGGAGACACGGAAGGAATGGTCGCTGTCACCTGGACATTAACGTCGGAGGCGTCCGCCCACAGAGTCCCGCTGGAACGCGGTAACGGGTACGTCACTGTCGAGAGGGCAGGAATTGTGGTGGTGGGCGTGTAGATGTCGCCTAACAGTGGATGGGCAGCGTTCGAGGAGTTCCTGGACAGGGTCGGCGACTGCGTCAGGCGGCTCCTTCCCCGGCGGGTGCTCGTCCTGGGAGACGCTCAATCCACTGTCAGATTGGGCCGCGAGTCTTGGACTCCTGCTGATGAACAGGGGCTCAGCCAGTAACTGCGTGGCGTGAGGGGGGTGCTCCGTCGTGGACATCACATGGGCCACCCCCGACGCGTTCAGGCGGATCTCAGGCTGGGGGGAAGAGTGGCCGAGGGGGTCGAGACACTCTCGGACTAGCTCTACATATTCATTAAGTTGAAAGGGCACGCCTGGACCTGGAATGGCGACCGCAGGTGATGTCCGCGGCCCGCCAAGAGGCGGACATGCGCGCCTGCCACCAAGGTGGAAGATCAAGAAAAGGGACGAAGTACAGTAAAAAAAAACAACGACGGAGATGGAGCCGACGCTGCTGACAGAGGTGATCGGTACGCTCTTTCCCTCGCAAGAGGACACTGCGGTGAAACAGTCACGGGAAGCAACCCGGACGGTGGAGTGGAGCGAAGAGTGGCAAGTAACCGAGGAAGTGCTATGGGAGACGACCAGAAGAGTGGCCTCCCGCGACGTGGCGCCGGGCCCGGACGGAATGCCGGGCCGGATCTGGGGGGAAGCAATGGGGGTCATGGCTCCCAAACTTCGGCACCTCTACACTAGATGTCTGAGGGAGGGGTGTATACCAGGGCGTGGCGGACGGCGAGGTTGGTCCTGCTTCGTATAGAGGGCCGACCGGCGACCTCGCCGTCGGCATACCCGTCGATATGCCTGCTGGACGAGGTCGGCAAGCTCCTCCAGAGAGTCATCGCTGCTTGTCTTGAGCGACACATGTCGGGGCAGGTGCCGGGTTGGCTTCCGAAAGGGACGCTGGACGATCGATGCGGTCAGGCTCGTACACGCCCTCACGGAGGACATGGTTTCCCGGGACGGTGTGGCGTTGGCGGTACTTCTAGACGTCGTCAACGCGTTCAACTCCATGCCGTGGGACAGGATATTGGCGGTTCTGGAATACTTCGATGTGCCTCGCTACCTCGTTCGGCTGATCCACGCCTACCACAACGACAGGTGGGTAGAGTACGCCAGCAAGGAGGGGGAAAAAAGGCGACCCATCGAGCGCGGCGTTCAGGGCTCGGTGTTGGGACCGATCCTGTAGATCATCGCGTACCACGAGGTACTGCGCTGCCCGCTGCCTCCAGGCGCGGCTATGGTGTGCTATATCCGACGTGGTCGGAGAGCACGGATCGTAGAAGCGATGCTGAGCGGGTCGCAGGAATACGAGGCTGTCCGCCTCTTCTGCGAGCGAGTTATGCTCGCAAAGGAGCGGACAGAAAGGGAGAGAAAGAGAAACTCACACCCTTGTAAGGTAACGCGGTGGAGGGGCATAGCGGTCAGGCGGACCAGGACCGCTCCACATTCTCCCCCAACGGGCCGCGCTTAGCGAGGGGATGGCCCTGGGGGCAATGACCTCCTCTAGCTCCAATTCTTCAGCTAGGAGATTTTAGGACTGGCCCGATCAAGAGGACGTGGGGAGTGCAATGGCAGTAATTCGCAGAGACCGATAACTCGGGGCATTCCTGTCACACGCGTAGGCAGGCCATCCTGGAGTTTTAGTCGGTAAGAGTCTGACACTGCTTTGCTGCTGCCTGCAGCGGAGCGTTCATGAGGATTTCACCACGTCCAAAAAAAAAAAAAAAAGAAAAATGATTGGTGGGTGAGGAAGTGTGGTAACCGCCCCGAGAGAAAGTCGCTAGTGGGAAGCATCGTACTTGAGAAAAACCAACTTTCCCGTGTCAACCCGTAGTAGACTTTAGAAAAAAATTAAGTAAAAAGATATTTATTCGGTCTGAGGGACCTTAACTAGAAAATCGCTGAGATTTATGATGGGTCCTTAAGACTATTAAGGGTACGCAGTAAGGATGTGTAGACATCTGGCTGCCATCTTGCCCGCGGTGTGTCGACTGGTCTGGGTAGGGAGTCACCAGACGTAATAGTATTGATTATCATGAATTAATCAAACGAATTAAACGAGATTAGTTTCCGATGCCATTTATTACTGTCAAATTATAGGATAACAGAGGATAAGTTTCATCTAGTCCATTACTATAGTAACAAAAACGACTGACAAGAAGAAATACCATTCTTATGAATAAGATCTAGGAATAATTAATGCAGTTAAAAATTACGTATATAGTTGCTAGGGATTAGATTTAAAATTGTCACAGCTTATAAAGCGTTCAAGAAAATTGTAGCGAAAAGGGATCTTCCATCGAAAATAGCGCGTTGAGTATTAACGCTTGAAGAATTTGAATATAGCACAGAACATCGGATCACGATTTAAACACGTAAATGTACTTAGTAGATAACCATTATTAGTTATAGCGAATCGGTTACAAACGATGATAAAAAGAAAACAATTAGAGGAGGAGAAATTACGTGCAATTAAAACTATACTTCAGAAGGAGTTGTACGAAATTTATTTCATGAAAAATGACGTTGTAAAATGACTTAATAAGACCGACAATAAAAGATTTTTGGAAGCGTCAAGCGGATTATTTCTGATAAAGGATCTGCGTTTACTTCTTTTAATGTCCAAAGCTATCGTAACGACGTGTAGCGGCACTCAACAGCAACTAGAGTCAGACAACGACAGCGTTAGCGCCTTAGGTTACGACGAACGTTCGGGACCCGGGTCCGAATCCCGGCGATAGTAATCCGATTTTTCTTCCACGACACAAAAATGAGAAGAAAGCAGCAGTAACCTAGTAGCGACATCTACACCAGCAGTAGCCCTATCACCATTAACTACAAGAATCATATCTACACCTCAGAGCATATACTCATCACCACGGAAGCATCAAGAAACAATGGTCAAATGGAGCGAACTGTAAAAACGTTAATATCAGTGCTTACAAAGTTATTTATAAATGATATCTGATCAATGGTATAAACATGTGGATAAGATACAACGATATCGCAATAGTATTTACTAACGTGGTATAGGTATAACGGCGCTCTCCGAGGTTATTTTCGGTACGCGGATGCGATATAAACGAGATCAAGAAATTATTACACTCATTGAGCAAGAGATGATCTGTATGAGGTAGTTCATGTGAGTGATTGTGAACGACTTTCGGTAATGAGCACGGCCGCAGATAATATGAAATCGATTAATTGTAATAGTGATAGCGATGCGTAGCGTTCGAGGACGAAAATGCGTTAAAAAACGAAAATGCCCAGTTTAAGAATGGAATATAACTGCGGCAAAAATGTAAAGCATCTTTAAGGTACCGATACCGATGCTGAGATGCGACCGATGGTTGATTCCTGAACGGGTGCGAGTGTGTGTGTATGTATGTGAATGCGAATGTCAACAAAAAAACGGAAGGCAGTCTTCGATTGGCGTGTGAGAAGAACAAACGCAGAACACCGATCATTCTTACATTATTCCTGAACTCCCTGTCATTTTATTGCATTGTCAAAGAATTAAAGCAGTTATTGTTTATTACCGTTCTATGTATATTTTATTTCACATTAATTTTAAATACATGTACTACTTCTAACTTTTATTTCCTTGATGTTCTTACGTTATTGTGCGAAAATTTAATTTCCTTTTATACGCATTATATCGATAATGTTGGTTCGTTACGTATCTCCGAAATTAATTGAAATTTAATTGTGTAATGCCTTAACATTTTCCAAAAGTGTGTAACCTTCCAGCAGCAACAAATAATTTTAATATCCAGACAAGTTACCTCATTAAAGTACAACCTCAAATGTCGATTTCCTAAAACTTATACTTATTTGAGGTATAGTAATGCCGGAAAATTGGGATAAAGATGTTCATACCAACTGTTAGAAATAAGGTATTGGCCATGTGTCAAATGGCCGATTGTTAGATCATGAATAGAATTAAAGTAGGAACTTTTGCATCCACAGTTGGTATAACGATGCGTCAGAAGTACTATTTATATTGTTTTTTACCGAATAACTTCTTTAAATACAAACCTACGATTTGTATACTTTTTTAGAATACGTATCTGATAAGAATAATATACGTTCCCATTCTTGAAGAACAATATTTTCTAAGAAAACAGAATTAGATATATCTATGTATACCAATAAGATATTGTTAATTAAAAATAGTAAAATTTTTTTAGATCCCCTTTACTACATTTGTAATTCATTAAACGTAAAGATTTTTGTAAAAAGGATCTAATATGTATGATGGTGAAATTATAAATAGTGATAATTGAAAAATTGTATATAGTATATGTATATATATATCGGAGATGAGAAGACACCGGAACCTCCCTTTGGAGTTTTGGGAAGATCCCCTAATACTTTAGTCTAGATTCCACCATAACTGTAATTAAATAATTGTCAGCGACCCAATCCAAATATATTCTTTCAAGATTTGTATAATGAGCTTGGGCTCGAGGCGATAACCAGTCGCCGAACGTGCCTGCGGTCACGGGATAAGCGTCTTGTCTAACAAAGGGATGGAGTAATTGTATAGCTCCCCTTAAAAGAAATGTAGCAGCATTGGACAGTAAACATTCCAACGGTCTCTGTCCTATGGCTCGCCACGCGCGGACCCTACACTTCGGGTCGAATAATTTCCAGATGTCCATGCATCTCTACAGTACATGTCCAGCTAGCCTGAGGACCCGCTATAAATCAAACGGACAAATAGCCTTTGTCCTAACTACGGGATGATACCCGAAATTTGCCTTTCTCAGTAACGACGCTTCCGGCTAACAACCTTTTCTCGAGAGCGGCTAGCATCCTTTTCTAACCACCAACATAGAAATTAGCCAATTAACGGCAAGGTCCGTTTCCCTCACTTTCCGAACGAAGACTTTTCTCGACGAATCCCATGATCTCGTGTCCTTAGACACACCCCATCATAGTTTTTCTCAGCAGCATCATTACGACGGAAAGGACATTCTCTCTTGCACTATCTGATCAACGAGTTACTTAGCATCGATTGGCAATCGAGTTCATACTTCACGCTTTGGCAAAGTGTTCGACTTAGACTTCGGAATGAAGTACACTTGTTATCCGGTTGATCGCGGATTAGTTATCGAACCTAAGACCATTGCCATTAGTGTCTAATCACTGTGTTTACTTATCAATGCCGTAATATCCATACTTGTATCAAAGGACATTATCCCTATCGCAGCATTGATGGCTAACTCAAGTGCAGACTCGTTACACGCCCCTACCCTTAGTCCTAACGCTAATCCGACATATATATAGCATAGTATAGTATATATATATATATATATATATATAATTGATAATAAAATATTGTTAACTAGAAATAGTAAAGTTTATGAGATTTCCCCTTACTACACTTTTAATTAATCAAATATATAGAGTCATGGCCAAAAATAAATGGACAGGTAATGGAAGTAAATATCAATGAAATTTAATCAAACTAGTACTAGTGTTATTGTATATTTGACGGCAGCCAACGGGCTATGTGGCTTGCTGCCGAATATCGGTGGAGCAGAAGTCGGAGTGCGCCGACTATATAAAGGAGTCGTCCCTTCTCGGGTCCTGTACGGGGCTCCGGTGTGGGCAGGAGATCTGATGACAAGTCGACGCAGTCTACTCTTGTTGAGGAGGATTCATAAAACGACCGTCATCAGGATCGTAAGGGGATACTGGACGATATCATATGCGTCGGCGACTGTCCTAGCGGCGTCTCCTCCGTTCGAGCTCCAGGCCTTGGCGCTCCGACGAGTGTACGAAGACCAGAGGAGCTTAAGCTCAGGCGTGGACTCTCTCCCCGCCGAGCAGGCGGCCTGAGACGTTCGAGGGGAAGCTAGACGAGAGGTATGGGAGCGGTGGCGCTCCGACCTACTCGCCGAAGACCAGGTTCGTGGCCACCGGGCCATTAGATCGGTTCTGTCAAACTGGGAGGCTTGGAAAGACCGCGGAGGGCTTCCACTGTCCTTTCGGATGACGCAGGTGCTCGCAGGGCATGGAGTATTCGGGGAATACCTGCAGAAAATCGGAAGACAGGTGACGAACACCTGTCACCACTGCAGTGAGGGCGAGGACGCGGCCCAGCACACGTTGGAATTTTGTCCGGCGTGGGAGGCCCCACGTCGTATTCTACGGCTAGCGATTGGCGAGAGATTAGTCCGCTCATATTGTGAAGGCGTAATCCTCTTAAAGAAACGAACAGAGCGGGAGAGGGTGAGAACATCCCATCCTTGCAGGGTTCCGCGCTGAAGGACGGCCCTACTCCTAGGTGGTCATAAAGGCCGACACGCCAAGGAGGATCTGGGCCTCCTCAGACTTGCACGACGGCCCAGGGGATAGCGTTGAGAGGGGTGATCCTTCCCAATGCCCGAACTAACCAAGGAACAACTCCCTCAGACAGGAGAAGACGCAGGAGTTCTCCGGCAGTAATTCGAAAGAGGTCCCGGCGCATCCCAGCTGAGTATCAGATGGTGCACCGTGGGGTTGTAGTCGGTAGAATCCGACACTACCCTGCCGCTTCCAAGAGCGGGGGGGGAAGGGTTGTCCATGAGGATTGCCCCACGTATAAAAAAAAAGTGTTATTGTATATTTAATCTTTATTTATTGTATGTATGTCATACATAAATTGTTTAATAAATATTGAAATTAATAATTTACATTTTTGTAAACTAGTCATATTTAGCGAAACTTGATTGGTAACTATTTCCACTATCTCTTGACTTATTTTTGTTTCCGACTTTAGATTTTTATAGAAAAAGAATGAAACATATATTCATATCTGTTTAATCATCATTTTTAGAATTATTCATTACAAAATTATAAAATATTATTAATTTCCAAATCCAAAATAGTATTTGGGCAAATTATTATCTCACAAAATGATAAATATTATTCTCCAGAATGTTGATCCCAGTTCTGATACATTATGTCTTCTTAAAAAATCAGAGTAAGATGTTTTTATTATTAATAATTAATGAAAAAAATATTTGACCACAGTTCAAAAAATGCAAGGCTTAATATTTTGCTTATTCCTTCGATAAAACATGCATATATAGGAATGTATAATCTCAATTGGCGTCATTGAATCATAAGTGATAAATAGACTGTGATTGTTTATATATGGAAAGATATCTAAAATACAATACCATTATAATATCTAATAAACGATACAGATTTCTAGTTAGATTCCATTTTTTTAATTATATTCATAAGAATATGAATTTGCATAAACATTCATAATCGACTTATAAGAAACACTCAGCAGTTTGAATTAAGTTATATAATGTTTGGAACCTGATCTTATTTTGTATCCTATATTTTACATAATAAGAGTACATTAAAAAGTATCTGCAAAATTATGTTCAATTAAACTAGCCTACTAAAACATTTTAAAATTAAGGAACCTAATTCACACTGGTAGAATTACTTATGTAATGTATGATTATTAGTAAACTGCGGATGTTTATACATTTATAAGAAACTTAAAGATTTAAGAGTATATAGAATGTACGTAATATGCAAAAGTATTCTATTATATTTGTTAATGTAGGTGGACAAACTAAAGAAGAGGTGATTGAAACAAACGAAAGATTAAGAATCGTACGGATACGCCTCGACGGAAGCTACGAGATCGCTAAACGTGCCCTTGTTGAACTCATGTGCAAATATACTGATAGCAAGCAAGTTCGTAACGTATTTCAACGTTACAACCTGTTAAAACTAATGATTAAGGTAATTATAATATTGTATTCTTAAAGATTAATAAATTAGTATTCAAGGTTATTTAACGTATTCATAAATTCTATAACATACTCTTCAACGTGAAACATTACTTAATAGATTTCAAATATCAGTATAATTAACATTAACGATACTTCCATATTCATTTATACTATAAAAACCATATTTTATCAATATTTTGAAGTGAATCGTTGTAGTATTAATATTTAAATAGAAAATATTAATTTTATTAAATGGCATATACTAGATAATATTGATTTTATTTATTAATACTAGACTAAACAGGATTTCTATGAAAGAAAATGTAAGTAAACTTTTCCAGTGTATTATTAAAGTCTAGTAATCTAGATTGAGTTACATTTTAATAAGATTATCTTTAGTTTCATAACAGGTACATACCACAAATGCAATCCAGACATTTATGAGAGATAATAAATTATTTTCGTGGTTCCGTTGATATGAATAGTATACGAATATAGGTACGTGAAAATATAGCGAACAAAAAACAATTTCGTTCCTAACACAGTTGCACAACTTTGTCTACAATTGTCCAGTAAAATCCACTGGCCGTGTTCCCTTCCGTACATCTTTTTGTCTAGTGAAGTTACAATCGAATGTTAATAACGTTGGTATAAGTTAACTGAGTTGAAAGGTATAAAGTTCAATTTGATTAAGATCGTATATACAAACTTCAGGTTCAATTTCCAACAATAAAATTAATATTTTAAAAATCAATTCGTCATCAGTACTAATTATTAAACAACTAATTATGTAAATTCACTTTCGGCCCTAATAATCTGATAGCTACAATTCTAAATGTATATACAGACAATATCATCGAAACATCAACGATAAATAATTTTTAAATACAAATAATACTTGAAACGATAAATCTTTTAACAAATATTCTTATAGATAAAAAAGACATGAATCATTCGAAGGATTTCTATGTTTGAAATTAGGAAAAAGTCCTAATAAAATAGTTGGTCTGAATCAATACATACATATATAGCTTTCTTTCCGAACTTTTCCGAACCTTTCCGAACCGAATAGAAGCTATGGTTTTCTTTGCTTTTATTCGTTTCATATAACGTGTCAATATACGTAGATGAAAAGATGGGATATTCTGTAACAGCTAATTACTTTGGACACTAATTCATTCTGAACTCTTTTCCTTGTATTCTTTTTCTCAAAATTTACGCAATACTATAATACTGAAAGTGTTTACCTACACTTTCTAAACAAATATTTCTTTCTATCAATATGATAACAAAAATACAATTTACAGTAAATAAACAAATGATATTTTTTGATATTTTATTAAAACTATATAAATGTAGGCTACATTATGTTTCTTTAATTAAACCAAAATTCTTGAATTTAGTATATAAAATTTCGAAGAAAGATTATTTTTATTTTTCCAGGAAACTTTGTTTTTCAATACGACATTATGCATTTTATATTATCTATTTATTAGAAGTTGTACGTAGGTTAATAGAATTTCTTTAAGATATCCAAGCAACTGTGTATGTGCTCTATATTCTCTGTATACCTTACATTTTTTCTCCCTAAACGCCCTTTTCCCTGCTCTTTCCACATTGTCACACTTCATTCTCGGTTACCGCTCCTTATGTTTCTCTTCCACCATCCTGTCTTCCAGATATTCTTCAATTTCCATTCCTATCTTGCACCAATCACAATAGCTTGACTTGTCAGGTTTGCTCCAATCATCCTTCCCTGTTCTTTTATTTTTAACCCTCTTTTAAACTCTTTTTTTTTCTTCTTCAAATTTTTCCTGCTTTCTTGTCATCTTCTATGTTGTTTCATTTTCTACTTCTTCCATTACATCAATTACTTCTCTTTTCTATACTGATGGCGCTTCATTTTCGATTCTGCGAAGGTCTGCAATTTGATGAATTATGGCTCATCTGCCTCCTCCTATCTGTAATATCTCGAGGATATAACTCGCTGTCCTTTTACATACTTCTACCTTAATTCTCCTAACGTCAGACTCCATTCTCCATATATATTCTGGAATATTGGTATTTGATCCTAGAACTATTTTCAGACATCTTCTCTGTGCCCTTTCTATTTCCTCCTATTCCTTCTTTTCCAACCCCGTACTTCCACCCCATACATGGACCCTGACTTTACTGGTGTATCTACTAAGTACAACTTTCTTTCCAAGCCTCCAATTTCTGTTCTTCTCACCAAACTGTATACTGTATTCGCGGTTTTTCAGACCTTCGCTACGAAGTGGTGATCCTTAAATGCTTAGTGAATGTGTCGCGTTGATAACCCCGTAGTGAATAGTCCCGTTGATAACCAATGCCCCAAATATTTATATCTATTGATTATTTCCATTCATTTTGAACAGCAGTTCCCTGTCGTAGACAAATCGAAGACCTTAAAATCTTTAAATGCACTATATAGCTTTTGTCTTATTTCTTAATTTGTTATCGATTAGGCTATTTAAGACAAATGTATGATCTCGCATACTTCTCTTTTATCAAAAGCTTGCCTGACTTTCCTTTAGTATCTTTTCATCTTCTGAATCTCTCTCCCAAAATCTTTGTTGATAACTTAAAATCGTCATTAACTCATATTCAACGATCGGGAGGACGGCTTCTCTGTAATTTGAAGCTACTTTCTCATCCCGTACTTGATATGTATATTATTGGAAAAATCCTTACCTCTCCTTAGTTTTTCGCTAACTGTTCTTTCGTCCACATTTAAAGAGTCCTCTCAATTTGGGCATCCATTTGCTGAGTACGTTTCCTAAAAATTCAATTTTAATTCATCTTCCTCTGCAGCTTTATTCTTTTTCGTCAATTCCAGTGATTTCCGTGCTTCTTCCTCTTCTATGTCTTTGTTTAGTGTTTCTTCATTTCCTACCACTTTTCTTTCTTTATCCTCCTGTTTTCCTTGCCCGTTTCTTATTCCTTTGTTTCTCCCTTTTCTTTCTTTCTTTCGTTCCCCAGAAATCTCTCATGGATTTGCTTTTCCCTCCTCTTTCCATTTTCTCTTGTTTTTCTTTCTTCTTTTCCTTTATCATCCTCACCCTTTCCTCTTTAAGAATCTTTTGTTGGTCCTATCGTTTTATTATTAAATATATTTTGAACGTGTTCCATACTTATTTTATTTGCTCTTTACAATCTTTTAAAAAGACTTCCCTGCTTTTCTTGTCGATTATGTATTTTATATTATATGTACTTCTATTTATGTAACTAAAATCTATCCAATTAAAATTATTTTTTGGTTACTAACTTTTAATTTTATGGAAAAGTTTCTTATTAGAAAATGTTGAGTTGAAGATCTACCAAATTGAAAATATTGGAACATTTTTTAAATTTAAGGTATAATATTCTTCAAAAACAAAAATTCTGCAATACATTTGTATATGGTTAATTAATCTTTAAATGTCAAAATAAGGAAATTGATGTAGAAATATTTTTATTAATGTATAAATAGTTTTGACTAAGTTTAAAATATTAAAATGTTTTTAAACCAAGATATTATATTTTTCAAAAACAGAAAATTCAATATGTTTTTATTTTACTAATTAATTACTAAATATCGTAATAATGAAGTTAGCTTCTAACTTTTCTTAATACTCTACGTGTAGAGTATTTTAATTCAAATTGAAATATTAGAATATTCATTTAAAATAAAAAAACTAATATGTTTCTATCTAAGTAGTTAATGCTTAAATGTCACAGTAAACAATTTGGTGCAAAAATATGTCAAATGATCTATATTTCTAAATATACAAGGGCATCTTTGATTTTATCTTTCTAGGACGTCATCAAGTTGGAGACTCAATACTGGACACTGGTGGATATACCTAAACAGGAAAAACAGGAAACTGTGCCTGCCTTTGTTCTACGCGCATGTTCCATTATGGAGAAGACCCACAAAAGCGGGGAAGGTGTGAAAACTTCGGCCCGTCTGGCCGAAGAAGCTGATACCAAAAGAGAACGTATTGAAAGACTCGAAAGTGAGTTGAAATTCTATTACAGAAGATTAATTTTCCAAATATGGATTGTTCCATATCCTCCCATGTTTAAATATAAAGTTGAAAATCAATAGATTAGAGATACAATTAGTAAAGATACATATGTTTGCTTTTCGAGGAGGTATCTATTTTAATAATAAAAATAATATTGTTAATTTATAATATTATAGTATAATGTTACTATCTATATATAATATCATACGAAATGCTTATATGAAAGGTTTATAAATATTTCAAAGAGATAACTAATCACGAAAGAATTACGGAATTTATATGATTTCAATGATATCGTTAGATATATCATAAGATAGTTCAATAGAAATGTTACAAAAATAAGTCGTAGCGATTATTAGAGAATATTACGGAAATAAAAATAAATAAAATAAATCTGAAAAGTTATCGCACTGGTTCCAGTTACGCCATTTTGAATTAAATTCGAATTGAAATTAAACTATCTTCTAAATTAATGGTTCTATGTTATGAATAGATTTATTCTTTTTTACGCAAAATTACGAGCTGGATCGGCTAACGTAATGAAAAATATATGATTTCATTTAAAAAAATAAACTTGATATGTCTACTACGCATATTCTTACAAAAACTAATCACGTCAAATTATTTCAACCATCCATTTCACCACACATCCATTTAAAGTACATTCTATTTCATCTTTCATCAGAATTGACACTACAATTTGAAGATAAACATGATAATTTGGTAATAATAAAATAATTTACTAACTTAGTTTTGTTGTTAAATATATGTTTTTAAAATAAAATTTTAAGAAAGTATAATAGATGAATAACAGTTTTAAAACAATTAAATTCTTCGCTATTCTTACCTAAGATCTATACAAATATAATTATACATATATTGCTTTTTCTTACTTCCTTTTATAATATAATACACCTATTACAAATTATGGTTAATTACGACATACTTTTCAAAGCCATTAATACTACAATTACCGACGTCTAAAATACAAAACTTGCACCAAAGAGATCAAAATAGAAGGTGTGTGAAAATACATGTACAATTCAAGGAAATGCAAGTTTTTATTTACATATTTTACAAAAAATCACACGAGTACCCCAAAATGCATCGTTGTGAATCCATAAATATACATATATATATAGCTACAAAAGTTACTATGAAAAATTACAAATTGGTCATTCTAATTGTTAAGACAGTTAGTGTTAAAAATTATTTATCTTATAGACGATTCTGTAGAATAAAGCAAATTGAAAGAAAATAAATAAAACTGGATTAAAATGTCATATAATGTGTAAAACATCGAGATTCAACTTCTTATAGAAAATATTAAACGTGTCATAAAAAGATAAAGCCCAATACGACTTTAAAATAAATTACTGATTAAATCAATTACGCATTACATCAAATAGCATATAAGTTATATACGTTTTTCATTGAACGCATAGGTTTTACACTTTTTTTGTAAATCTATCGATTTATTCCTCTGTATGTATATTATATTTATTTGTATGTATAGGTATGACAACAGCTCAAATTGAAGCAGAGAACACTCAAATGACTAACGACCTGTACAGATTGTTGAAAAAGTACACGGGGCTGAGAAATCTTATTCGAGACTTAAAGGTATTTATAAACCAAGTAAACCAAATTATTTTTTGTTTCATATGTCATTTTTTCTTTCTTTTACATGTATTGAAACTGAATAAGTTGGTAAATAATTCCTGAAAAACATATTCGAAAACATGCTCGCTTGAGAACCTTCCTTATGTCTTTATCATGCAAACACACACACACACACATATCTTATATGTAAATTCCACTTTATTTCCTCGTCCTTATTATCCAAACGGAGTAACTATAAAAGAAGTTATTTAATAGAGAAAAGAAATGACTGTTCGTAAAATTATGAAAATTTGTTTGCGTCAACGGAGCTATTGTTCAAAGTCAAGAACGTTTCTTCACGCTGTCTTATAAATGCAAAAATGCCGATCGGAGATTTTTATATATCGTACCCACAACACCGATACTTCATTTAAGAAGAAATGAATAAAGTAGGAACAACTTAGCGCTGCGCTGCCCACATAGATTTATCATTATCCACAATGCTCACTTCAAACCTGACAAAGTTGCGTAAAGAAATAATAGTTCCCGGCACTGATTGATCAAGATTTTTTCGTGTTGCTTTTCTTAGACAGACAGCTCCTTAACGTATTGCTTGAAACAAATTCTAATCTACATCTTATTAGTCTAAAGCTTCTAGAAAAATTTGGAACATACTTTTTAGAATAAAACAATTGCATATTTGTACCCAAGTATATCATAATTTACAAATACAATTAAACATCTACTTTTTGTTTTTCTCGTTTTAATGTAGCTTTCGAAGGTCATTAGCAATCTCATATACCTATCCTTGTTCAATTTTGAATATATTTACACTAATTATAAATGCATAAACATCTACAATATTATTATGAACTATATGAAAGGTTTCTTATATAAATTTAATCTCTTCTCTTTATTTGCCTTTTCATTTTATAAGATAAAATAAAATATTCAATGTGACAACATTGATAATAATCTAATAGTTATCCTAAATATAAAAATATAATCACAATGTTCATTTATTCTTTCCAAAACGAAATTATCGAACTTTTCCTTACCAAGCAAATGACAGATCCAATACAATTAAGAGGATTGATAATAAAAACAATACTTGTAAAATTTTTTTACTTTTTAGATAATAACGCAAACTCACAACAGGGTGGAATTAATGTTAAATAAATAATCTATACTTTAACTTGCTATCAAATGAAAATTAACCAGTTCTATAAAAACCTTTGTCACGAGGGCTTTATCATTTAATTAAATAGGTATAGTTTTTCTGCTATATGATTATAAATACACTCATAGGAATTGTGTATATTTTACATATTATTATATAATTATCAATATTTTGTTTAAAAAATTGTATCGAACAGAAATTAAAGTTGCTAGAACAATCTTTCGCTTTCATGGAGAAAACAAACATGGACAGAAATTATTTTTGTCATGGGTTCTTTAATTTTTTTCATTTACCAATTTACAATTACTCACTATTTTGTCATAGACTATGATGAAGACCTACCTTATGTTAATAATATTAATGCTCTGTCTCCCACAGGAGGAGTACAATAGCTCAAAAGTGTATCCAATCTTTCCCCGTTATCCGATCCTAAAGGACATGATAAAGGATATAATGCATAATCCAGACTATATGGAAGTTTGTCACGAGGTGGACCAAGCATAGCGGCCAGACCCCCTCCACCGCTCGCCACGTATGACCTTGTAAAAAGGATCTTAGCGTGGACGTTGGTGAAGGGGGTGTACCAGAAACGAGTCTGAGCAAGACTTTCACTTCTCCATTCATGGTGACTGATTACCGCAAATTCTGTTTCATTTCACACTTACGGTCTCTATAAAAATCTGCGATCTCTATAGCACGTTTTGTCTGATGATATTCAGCCGGTACAAATTTACAAGAAACCATACATCACCTTGTATGTACGCTAATTGGAATCATGTTTGTTAATTGAATGCCCGAAGAAAATATGCGTGAATGTAAAATGAGGAAATATGACATTGAGTTGTGAGGGGAAAAGGAACAGAAGATAGATTTTATCAGAAAATATATAATTAAACGAACGTTCTTTTGAAGATTCTCTGTATGTTGGAATGATGCTTTTAGTATAGTATTTTTCGTGGTATTTTATGGTATCACGAGAGATCTGCTACTTGGCGACAATAAATAACAATATAAATGCAGAAATTAATTTTTGTTGCATTTTTATTGAATAAAGAATTTTTAGAATTATAAAATAACTTGTTAGTATTTCAAAAGAGAAAAGGATAATTCATCAAAAATGAAATTATGTAAAATTATGTCTTTGTTGTTATTCTAAAATTTCATATTTTCGATCTGAAAAATAAAATAATTATCAAAAGGATTCCTTAATATGAAAATTCATCAAAATGAAAAAAGATATAATTCGACAGGAGCACCAAGTACTATAATTCCAACATAGGGAAGAAATAAAATTGATCATCTTAGTTTCTGATTACGATCGGAATAGCCGCTTGCACGTTGAAACACAAAATACAAAAAATACACCAGTACGTTTCACACGTAAACGTTGTGTAAACGTGGTGTAAAATTTCTGTTAAGGCAGTTCATAATGGAGAAAATCCTGAGAAATGTTAGATTTATAAGATGTGTCCCCGTCGTTGAGTGTTGTGTATCTTTGTATACAAATTATATCGTATGCGTGTGCATATGCTTATCAAAATACAAAAATGATTTAAGTGATTAAGTGTGAAACGCAATACTCTACTTTCTGCTACTCGATGGTTGTAATACGTGATGCTGTCATTAAGCATTGTCAACTGAATAAGAGTTTGTTAAACAAAGGAGACCTCTCTTTACCTACGAACAGGACAAACGGTAGCAATTTAGTGAGCTAATATATTTATTCTGCGTCAAATATCGCTTTGCGAATGATGACACTCTTTTTCGTAATACAGAAACATTTTTGCTTCGACTACGGTGGAAACTAGATATTTAGGTATAGCATCATTAACTCATTAATAATCGTTGTCGTACGCGATGGTGTAACCGTAACTGATGTAATACAGGATCTATAGCACGATGATACTTTAATTTTTATAAATGATGTTACACAGAGAAAAATTTATTGTATCCATTATTTTATGTTATAATTATTTCTATAGAGTTTATTGAAGTTTAATATCGTACCAACTATAAAATTGTTAGCGGTACTATAGGAGGATATATTATAGTGCGAGATATTAATTTGCACTAATTTATCAAGCAATTTTGTATCCTCGATAAACATTAACAAACTTGATTTCGTTTTATTCGTGCATATTATACACACTTAAGTTTAAATAGCGATTTTTTTAATCTCACACTGGAAGTCATTTGAAAAAGAATAAGTCATTAAAAGTTCAATACAAAAAGTTTGTCTTTCACTTCTATCATGATTCTCAAATTTCTTCTCGTCTTTTTCTTTCGTAAAATTTTAAATTCTGCAGGAATATTTTATAAAACAAATGATTCTATACCTTTGTATTTTGTTGTATCTATGCCTTATTTAACAATGATTTGGATATGTAACATTATACGCATAAAATATTTCTTAAACTCCTAAAAGAAAAATGCCTAACAGAGTTAAAATTTATTTATCTTGAACATATAAAAATATATTTTTTCCGTCTAGTAAAAGTGGAAAAATTGCTATCAATATCTTTACTTCGTGCAAAAAGCAGTTCACTTATAATGTTCTGTACGAACTTCTTTTCATCATCAGTTGAAAAACTACAAGATGTATGTGCTGTATTCACATTCGACTCCAATTAAAACAGAATTACTGCTTTGTATAAATTGGTTGAAACAATGCTACCCATAGATCATACACATTTACGTTATTGTATAATAATGCAGAAAGGAGAGGATGTATTCTTTAAGAAATTTGATATAATAAACATATCTTATCATTATCACATTTACATATATATATATATAATATAAATATAAAAGCATCTACATGATATAAACAGACACATGTGCGTACTTTTACAACAAATTGAAATAAAATATTTCACTTTAGTCAACCTCTATACTTTCAGAAATTATAAAATTATCCATCGTTCTACGTAACGTCGATTCATCTTATATTTCTTTGTTAGCGAAGTACATATATATGTAAGTAAGCAAGATTTGTTTATCTACTGACATAATTATATAATCCACTATAGTTTTTATAAGAACTGTTAAATCAATAAAATATCATATTCGCTATAATTCATGAAAAATATACGAATTCGTATATTAACATAACTTGACTTGAACATTATATGAATTAACTTTCCACCAAATTTTTCAATTTTTAATTACAAAATAAATTTTAATAAATTTAAAAAAATGAATAGACTCCTAATTTTTTTAATTTTAAAAACTGACAAGTTTCAGCGTACATAGCTAATAAAATACCATAAACTCTATGATGTTATTTGTTTTTCATTTGCTTGCTTCATGAAAGCTTAAATTGATTGTGGAATATAATTAATCGATTTATCGATGATCCATCTATCACGCTCTTAGAATAAGCAACGGTGCATGAAATGATAGCAAAAACTATGATACATTATAATACGAATATATAAACTATAAGAAGTTTTGCTATGTTATCTTAATATTTAAAAATGTAATAATGAATTATGGTGAACTTACAAATTAAATGTATAAATTATAGACTACATAATCAAACGAATTTCTGTAAACGTCCGTTTACGAAAAATATTCGCGGAATATATCATACTTGATATCAAAATTTCAATTACATAAATTTATCAAAAGTCTCTGACAGACATCTGCAATATTTCATATATACAAATAATCATAGTTTGCATAATGTTTAAAATAAGTACTTCTCGGAATGGCATACTTATTTTAATACACATTATTGTGATATTGATTTACATTTCAAGTGGAACACATAACAGTCTTGGAAAAATCTATACTGAGCGTTTAAATCGTTAAAATCTAGTCGTAAAAGAAACAAAAATATGAATCATCTACTACGTAAGTAATGTGTAGGAAAAAACCAATGGCTGACAGCTTGAAATCAAAATGCACGTATATGTAATGCACGACAGACATTGAGACGACAAGACGATCTATTATCAAAACGTGGATCCTTTTCAATGTATGTCGGTGCCTAGTGACCCATAATCTCTTTCCTTGTATGTTTAAAATGATTCTTATATCCCAACAAAAAGCCTGTTACAAACGAACAAAATAACGGATCAGTTCAGAGAAATGCTGGGTACAGGCATATACAGGAACTAAAATAATGATAGTTAAGTAGTCAAATGACATACTTGATGATTCATATGGAAAACGTAATTTATGATCTCGTAATGCGCATTCCTCTTCAAATTGATTTATATCTCAAAAGAAAATGAAACTTACGATACTTATGCGAATCAAATTTTGCAGGGAATAAAATATTTTTCGAACGGTGTTCGTTTCTATCACACCGATCGCCTTCAGTTTGTTGATATCAAAAGTAACACGTACAAAATAAAATTTTAAGCAACCCTAAATAATGAGCTTACACGAAAGGTACTTTAATTTTTATAAATTTCATGATAATTTCGCATTGTAATATACTTTTTTCGCTAAAATACATAAAATATTTTGCAATGAATCAAACTTGAGAAGCATTTTTGTAAGCAAATTTCGAATGAAATTTATACAAATATTAATATTAAGGTATAGTGGAAATGGAAATTTCAAAAATTATATCGAATATCAATCATGCGCAAGATTATATCGTATAAAATTATGAACAAGACGGATTGAAATTTTTTTGTCTGCATTCAGCAAATCTACGTAAAAGAGGAATACATACATACTGTAGCTATTGACTGTCTAGAATAGTGCTGTTGTCGTAGATATTTGTCTTCTTCTATGATCTGTGTATATGTATAAAGAAACATACAATATTTGAAGAAATTTCGACACAAAAAACTACGCTGCAGCTTGATAATTTCCAATTTATTTTCCATTAATATTTCTCAATTTCGTTATCTAGCATATATACTTAACCCTTTCTTTAAATTATTTAGTTATTCTTGCAAATACATTACCACATAATCAAATATTTACTTGTGCTATAAATCAAAAAAGAATCTGAATACTTAAAGATCAAAATTTAGAAAAAATTGTGAACATTATTTATGCAATGTTAATTGACTATATTATATTCTTAACGTTAATGTAAAGACCAAAGTTAACTGAAGA